>BCLF01000039.1:1330602-1354249 GCA_001602275.1 Zoysia japonica
ATTTGGAGTAGCAAATTAATTCAAATTAAAAGTGTTCAACTACAAAGTTGTATAACTTTTCAAAAGCTACAACTTTTATTTTGGTCATTTGTTCATCTAACATAGTGGGAGTAATATTGTTCAAAAATCTTGTATACCTTATGAGAGATGTAGATTTTACGAATAATGTTACTATCACTTTGTCGAATGAAGAAATGGTCAAAATAATAGTTGTAAATCTTGAAAAGTTATACAACTTTGTAGTTGAAAACTTTTTTATTTGAATTAATTTGCTGCTTCAAAATGTGTTTTAAAAAATTAGATGTTTTTTGTTTGCCGAGTGTAAAACCAAAAACACTCAACAAATACATGTTTTGCCGAGTGAAAAAAAACACCTGATAAACATGCAAATTTGTCGAGTGCAAAACTAAAAACACTCGGCAAATACCTTATTTGTCAGGGAAAAGAAAAACTGTTTTTTACGTAGCTCTCGATAAAAAATTGTTCGCTGAGGGGGCTGAAAGATTGAACTCGACAAACCTTACACTCCGGTAAACATTCGGTTTCCGTAGTGCATCTTGAGGCCGGAGGAGGAAGGTGTGCATCTGAGAAACCTCGGTGTCCGTACTCTTCCACGTGAGCTGGCAGCGCGCCGTGGCTGAGGGCGATGGAACGTGTGCTGGGGCTAGAGTGCCGGGCGCCGAGCAAAGGCTTCAGTCGCAGCATGCTCCGGCCGGCCAAGGCCACGAGGCGGATACAAGGGTCTGGGAATTTGGAGCCCTCACTGTACTGACCAGCGCTAGTATATTTTGCATCAATACTTTTGGTGGTTTGCAAAGTTAATTGCGAGACTAATCATGCATTGGGCTTTGATCACTTCTGCTAGCTCAAGATGTATGTGTACAGCGCAATTTTGTTTCCTAGACCCTGCTAGCTTCTTGCGTCAAAATTTAATCTAAAATCAAAATTTTCGTACTGACTTTTAATAACAAACTCTATTATATTGGACAAACACTAGTAATCTTTTCAAATAAAATACTAGGACAAAATATTTTTATTTTCTTTTTTCATCATTTCAATCCTTCTCACGGACACTATTTTTTACTACTTTGTCTTAATTTATAAGTCTTTTTAAATCTGGGCACAGAAATTAAAGTGCGTGGCAAAGGTAAAATGTATTAAAAATGAAGAGGAGATAGATAGAGATAGAAAAGTATTAAGAAGAAATAAAATATATTGGGATCGAGAACGACTTATAATTTTGAGAAAACTTGATAACTCAAGAGTGTCTTATAATTTGAGATGGAGTGAGTAATCACTTGTGTATAAACATATTACCATTCCTTCCATTTATGTTTATATAAATTGTCGTCAATGGCTTTGGTGATTAGGTTTAAATTAGGAGTAAAGTCCTCATTTGTCCTAATTAATTGATTTTATAAGTGGAAAAATTAATTTACTTGAGAGGTTGCATCAACTTATAAACAACCAAAGTGGTGGAAATTCTAAACAACAAAAAGATATGTAACAGAATTAAATTGTATTACCTAACAACCAAAATCTAACACATTAGGGAAAAAAACTAACAGCGAAGTAATAACATAGGTTTTTCTTTTGTTTCTACATCAATAACTTATATTGCTTTTTGCATCAAAAACTAATCCAAAAAAATCTAATTTTACATATTGATTTAATTTAAAAACTGTTTTGCAATATATATAACTGGATGCAACTTACTTCCTCCGTCTCAAAAAGGGTCGTTTTAGCTTTTCAAACTTCTCACTTTGACCATTCGTCTTATTAAAAAAACTTTTAAAAAATTATTTATTTTATTATAAAATGATTCACTATTAGAAGTAATTTAAGCTTGACTTGTTTATTTTTAAATTTTTATAATTTTTTTGAATAAAATGAATGGTCAAACATCGATTTCAAAAAGTCAAAGAGATCACTTATTTTTTGATGGAGTAATGATTATACACTAAAATTATCTTTATCTAATCTTTCTAAATGATTTTAAAATAGAGTTCATAATAGGGCACAATAAAATAATATAATACGCGCGGCAAACGCCGCGCAGCAATTCTAGTGCCGTCTAATCAAGGATCAGGATTACGAATATTTTATTGGTTTCTTTTTTTGGTATACTGTGTCTATTTGGCGGTGATACGGTGGCACCACGCGTGAGCTCTGTTCGCTCCCGGGCCGTCCCTTTTTGTTTAATCTGCAGCCGTTATCACGCGGGAATCATCTCCCGGTTCTCCACGATGAGGCGATATTAACCAATGAACTATTTGGACTCCTACCACTGAAATTTGGACCATTACTCACAAATTTCTGATGAACTCATACTCTACTCCTACTTTTGAGTCAAGTTTCAGAGATAGACAGAGTGAGGACTGAGAAGGAGCATCGTGTTCGTGTAGACTCTAGAGTGGAGGAGCTGCGGTCGATAGGCCTGCCCTGGATCTGGATGGGTCTCGATCTCCTGCGCGCCTTGAGAGAGATGCACGCATGCGCGTCGCCCGCATCAACGCAGCATCGGTTCTGAGTAGAGTACTAATTAATCGGCGTCCCCCACTTGCTGCTTGCGAGCGGTGACAGTTGCGGCCGCGGCGCCTGGCCGCGAGGTCAGTGCTGCTGGGGGAAGGGACGAGCGCCGCCGCTAACTGGGCCGTCGCAGCTACGGAAACCTGTGGTGGGCTGACTGTAGGCTCGCACCAGGTGGCCACGGGCTGGAATATTTCCTGGGCCGATTCCAGATCTCCTTTTCGTTTGTGACGCACACTTTGAAATTGCTTAAAATGCAGGAAAAATTCCTGAATCTTTTTACGTATTGTTGAAATGACCATAAAATTTCTGTATAATTCTTATGAAGTTTCTCCATTTTAAGGTAGGAATTAGTTTCAAATTATAAATATATTTAAAATGCTCCTATTTGAGTTTTGAAATTATTTTTGTCGGGACAATAATTCTAATCCTCTTTTAAAACTTAGAAATTTCACGTGCATCTGAATCAGTTCAATTTCATAAAAAAAATACAGAAAACAGAAAAAAAAATTCTCTATTCGAAAGTAAGTTTTTGTTTTTGAGACCTCTCATTTATAACAATACAGTTGTAGTATCTCTTCCACACACACCACAACTTACACCCCCCCCCCCGCACAGACATGGTATCGAAGACCGCGTCCTTTATGAAAAGGAGATCTAAATAACAAACTCTGAGTCTTGTTAATGAACTTTTATCCTGCAGTTTATCCTTCTGTTCATTTTCAGATGTTGCCAATCCGCAGCCACATACAACATCCTGAATGCGACACTTACTCCCTTCGGTTCATAAAAAAAGTTGTTTAGAACAATGTTTTAGTCAAATATTAAGAATATAAACTATAAATAAGTTTTAACTTATTAAATTTTAAAATATAAAAATCATATGATTAAATTTGTTTTACAAAGTACTTTTATAAAAATATAAATATATTACTTTTTATATTTTTTATAAAAAAATATAAATCAAAATTAGACTTTAAAAACCGTGTTGTCGTCCAAAATAACCTCCTTTGTGAGCGGAGGGAGTACTTCATTTGGCACTTCGACTAATAATGGATCATAATTCTTCTTCGTGACCTGTCGTCATGACTCACAGAACGATCCACTCCCCAGTCCCCATAGCACCATTAATCCGATCGACGTGTGCAACCCCAGCCGACACAAAGATGAATGGTATCTTCCCCACGTAATACAGTCAAGTGACCGAGCGGCGGTCTCCTACCGTCCTACGGCACAAATGATGCCAGCAGTGGCGTTTCGTGATGTAACAGTTATTGTACTTCTTTTGTTTTAAAATATAAATATTTTTAAATTTAGTCAAAGTCAATTTTTTATTATTTGATTACTAATAATATATAATCAATAATATTTTAGCATATAATTTTTTTTTATTTATCATTAAGTAAAATTTCATAAAAATTATAATTTTATATTAAAAATTATATAATTTTTTAGATATTATTGATAAAAGTTAAAAAATTTAATTTTATTTAAATCTAAAAATACTTATATTTTAAAATGAACAGTACTGGGCAGGGCGAGGCGCGCACGGCATCACCTTCGCTCGTCCTGCGTTCAAATCAGCTAGCCACTGAACGTCGGACAAAAAAGAGCATTGCTGATTGCTTGCGGACCTGCGAATCACATCGAGACACCGGCTGGAGGGGACAAGCTCCGCCGCCGCTTGTAATGGGCCAAGTGACCTGCGGACACGGTTCATTGGTCAGTCAGCCAGATGCAGGGCTCCACGGCTTTAAGTTTCAGAGCTCTTCTCATGACGAGCTCGCTTCGTCATGGCTGGCTGGCTGCACTGCAGTGACTGCTCTACTAGGAGGGATTGACTGACCATTCTCCTCCTCGGTGCCCTTATACGAACTCCATCTTTGTCGGCGTTCTGATCACCGACAGAATAAATATATTATCGTGGGGTGGTGTGTCTTCGGATTCGATATGGTCTAGTCTAAGGCAGACTCAAAAAGATTTTAACCTGGTTCGAGCCACCTCGAGCGGTGTAATACTTTACGTCAGGGAGCCGATTATCTCGGTGATAAGGTTACAAAGGCGGGATCCTCTCTTCACGGGAGGATCTGAGATGTGGACGAGTGAGGGTGTTTGCTCGAGAGGGTGCAGAGACCCTTGAGCTCGTGGTTGTCTTTTGTGTGTTTGAGGCTGTTGTGTTCGCGAAGATCCAGTTCTTCTCTATTGCTCTCCAGGACTCCCTTTATATAGGAAGAGGCTCGAGGTTACAAGTGGTGGGTCATACACGATCCTGTCGTCTCGTCGACAGGTGGGCTCTTCCGTCGTTATCTCTATCATTTCGTTCCGTCCAGGCGTGGTCACAACCCGTCACGTCGTGCGCAGCGGCGGGTACTGTGATGCTCGTCTGGTGCCACTGCGCCGGCTACAGCGCTGTCACGTCGTGTCTGGCAGTCGTCGCAGCTTTCTGCTGGAGTGTCGCCGTGGTAAATCTCGTCCCGTCCTGTTAGGACGGATGACAGTTGGCCGTCAAAGTAAATGTACCGTAATGTGGTACCTATCTCCTAGGGATTGTTCCCCGGGGATCGGCCTTTGGAAACCGAGGTCTTCGCGTGCCCATGCGGCTAAGGCGTGACTGCCGCAGATTGCCGTTGGGGAGGGTCGAAATTCGCGATCGCCCGACCCCTGATCTTGCGCGTACAAGCGCGCTCTGTTGAGTACTCGGGGTACGTGATCTCGACAATCTTCTTGTTCGATTCAAATTGCCAATGATTTGGAGTTCTCCAGGAGTAACAGTCCGTGCCGCATCCAATTTACACCTGAGATGTTAAAATGAACTGTCAACCTGTTTTGTCAGGTTTAAACTCATACTCCCTACTCTTATGTAAGGCGCTCCCATATAACATCACGGACAAGGTCAGGATTATGCGCACAGTCGCTGTATTCTACTCCCCAATCACTCGCCTAGCGATATGGCCATGCTTGGCCTCATGTGGCAAGCTAGACGGCGACCGTTTGGTTTCTTGCAATTGTAAGCGCCAAGCCGGCAGAGCCGCGTACATCAATCGCCCGCGGACAGGTGTTCCGGACTCCGCCGGACCCGGCGCCTTCACGACCGACAGCGACGTATACAGGCCGCCGTGTCCGGTCGCCGTCCCGATTTGTCTCGTGGCGTCAAACCGAGAACAACTTCAGTTAGATGCTGGGTAAATTGTTGGTGTAGCAGCAGTTCAATCTGCGTCGACGGTCTCGCTGGGTGACAGAGTCGTGCTCATGCGGCTGGACGGTTTGACGTTGGCTTGGTTTCCAGGTCTTCTGAATGACTTGTTACGGCGGATGACTTGCTACTACGAGCCAGGCAGCCAGCAAGGTGTTGAGCGCCGGCATCAGCGGCCTGTCACTGTTGCTTGTTGTCTCGGATTGACCCTTGCTAGATGTGTCGATTTGTTGTGGGCATGGCAAAGGTTCCAGGCTTCCAGCTCGCAGTTTGGCAAATCATACTCGTTCCGTTTTTTAATTGATGTCACTATTGATTTTTAAATTCAACTTTGATTATTTGTTTTATTCAAAAATTTTTATAAATTTTATATATTTGGATATAATTTGATTTATTATTAAAGTTATTTGAATCACAATTTAAAATTTTACCCATTTGAACATATTTTTTGAATAAAATAAATTGTCAAAGTTGAATTTAAAAGTCGACGACGACTTGAATTAAAGAACGAGGGAGTAACTGCTTTGCCAAGGACCACTGAAGGTCTCTTTTCTGCGGAGGAAAAGGGTGGAGTCATCCGGGATGCAGTTCTACCATTTTAAAATAGATTTTATTCTTAATACTAATATAACTTTATCTTTTTTTAATACATCTATTTGTTATTGTGTGTTGGTGTTGTTGTTTCTCTTCCCTCCCCCTGCTTCTTATCATGTAACGTCATATTTCTTAGCTTGTATGACCTTTGATTGAACGGGCTCCGGCCCGACCCTTTAATCAATGAATTTAAGTCGGGGGTCTTTCTCTCGTAGACCGTAAAAAAACATCTATTTGTATCTTTTCTTTTTAATTTCAAGAAACACACTTGTGATCAATTCTCATTCAGAAATAAAATGACATTTAAATGTGAAAAAATGGATGGAGCATTATATAGGAGTATGAGGTACTAGGAGTACTACCTGTGCAACTGTGCTCTACGTCCTTCGCAATACTACGTAACAAATTAAACCATATTTTCTCTGCAGAATATGCTTGGTCAGAAATTCTTCGAGAATACCAGTACCACTCATCTCCACGGACCATGGGTACCAATCAAACGGCTACGCCAAGTGGCACTGTGCCAAGGCTCGACAGAGCCAACGAGGCCATCGGAGCCGGCTAGACTTGCCCCAAAGGCAACAGGCGAGGAGCAACAGTCGCCGGCCGTCGCTGTCGCGGAAATCCACGGGCCGTCAGGGGACCAGGGGCGCTGCGTGTCCTCTCCCAGCAATAATGCTCGTCTTTTCCGACGGCGATGCATGCAACAGCAGCTGCTGGCCCGTGGCGGAGGAGGCGTCGCTGTGCGCTCGCTCAATTATTTGTACTGGCTCGATAGCTGCGTGCACGCCGCGCGCCCGCAGATTCCTTGGTCTTGCCGGAACCCGGGCACTGTATGCGCCGGCCGGGCCACGCCGGGGAAGAAAGCGCGACGTGATGCCCATACCGCGGAATCGACGTGTTTGGGTTCAAGGAATGTCCCGGGGGCCACCTGGCCTTCATCGTTTCGCTACCCTTTTGGGTTCGTTGCCGTTTTGGACGGTGTGGCGCGTGGGAGGGGCCATGTCGACATGGTTGGGTTGGGCGGCCGGTTTTTCCAACTTGGCGATCATATGTTTTGCGGTGGATGTAGAGCCATTTCCCTATCTTTTTTTTTTCCTAACATAATAATAATAATACTATTGTTGCTACTTGATGTGCCAATTTTTCACGAAGTAAGTCAAAGATTTTTCGTAGGTTGTATCGGCTATTACCACAATGGTGTGGACCACTCACATATTCGAATCATATCGCTTCTCCACTTTGTCCACACAAGATCACAATGAAAGTAGAAGTGAGCACATAAATGTAATACCGATTCAGTGTGCTTGTCAATGCATGAAACATCATGTATGTGTGCCCCACTGAGAAGACCGTCCTTACCCGCTTTGGCCACAACGACAATGCAGAGTCACTCGCTGTTTGATACCACAAGTTTGTTAGGAAGGACATGCTAGAGCAGTGGTGTGAGAACCTAGTGAATGATGAACCCTTTGAGTGCTGCCACAAAAAGAGGTATGACTGCCTCGCCATACACTGCCCGTACATGGGTGAAGGTGTTGACTCTGGCAGATGACCAAAGCACTTGAAACGAACAAGATGACGTACAAAATGATATTCTCTCAGATAGCGTTATCGATCCTAATCAATTTTTGCTGGATGATAATAGTACCGTGTTCTCTTGTTCCGCATAACAATTTTTGAGTTTGATTCATGGAAATGGATTCCATAATAGTCAAACAAGTAAATTTGATTTCAACCTGATTCCACCAAATTCAATTCTAATAGAATAAAGTCCAAGAAACAATTTCAATTCTCAATGCCCTAGGACAGATTCTTGGCACATGGTCCTCAAGATGGATCTTTCCCGGCTAATGCCCTTGCCTAAACAAACCCGTTCTCGCCGGCAATGAGGACGGACCAGAAGACCAGGACTCCATACATATGGCAGGTACAAATATTTTGCTAAGCTAAGGTACACAATGTTGAACGTTGAAGGCTTAACGGGCGACGCAGATGGCCGAATTAGCAATCAGCCGTCAGATACGGTCGAATCCAGCTCCTTCCGCGCTCCAACCTCGACGCAACAACCCAACGCCCCTCATGGGCCCCTTCTTCCTTCCCGCTTCCACTCGCCGGCTCCCAGCTCACCACCGAACGCCTGTCTCCTCATCCCACCACCGCGTGGAGCAACTGGCCCGCCAAACACTACCCACCTGTTCGTCTCCGGTTGGCCAGCGCGCATCGCATCATGCCGCTACAAATAAGCGCGCCAACGGCCTCGCGATCCCGTTTCCTGTGTGCTGCCGTGCCTACACCCACCACCCGAACCAACGTTCCAGCGCGAAGGGGTCAAAGAAAACCATGTGCTGCGCCGCGTCCCTGTGTGCCCGGCGCCAGCCGCGCCGCTAAATCAGCAGCTCCCGGCCACAAAGCACCGGTCGCCCGCTTGGGCAGGCTCAGTCAAAACTGCCGGGTGCGAGAAGCGCGGAGGAGCAGTAGCAAGTTTAGCAAGCAGCAGTTAGAACACAGAAGCCGAATGGCGAGAGGGCGGGAAGGGGAGGAAGGGGGCGCGACGAGGAAGCTGGTGCTTGGCAAGTACGAGCTGGGCCGCGTCCTGGGGCAGGGCACCTTCGCCAAGGTGTACTACGCGCGCGACGTGAGCGCCAGCGGCGGCGGCAGCAGCGTGGCGATCAAGGTGATCGACAAGGCGCGGCTGCGGCGCACGGAGGGGATGATGGAGCAGCTGCGCCGGGAGATCTCCATCATGCGGATGGTGCGCCACCCCAACGTGGTGGGCATCCGGGAGGTGCTCGCCAGCCGCTCCCGCGTCTTCGTCGTCATGGAGTACGCGCGCGGCGGGGAGCTCTTCGCCAAGGTGGCCCGCGGTCGGCTCACCGAGGACCACGCGCGCCGCTACTTCCAGCAGCTCGTCGCCGCCGTCGGGTTCTGCCACAGCCGCGGCGTCGCGCACCGGGACCTGAAGCCCGAGAACCTGCTGCTCGACGAGGAAGGGCGGCTCAAGGTCACCGACTTCGGGCTCGCCGCGCTGCCGGAGCAGCTGCGCCACGACGGCCTGCTCCACACGCAGTGCGGCACCCCCGCGTACGTGGCCCCCGAGGTGCTCCGGAAACGCGGGTACGACGGCGCCCGCGCTGACATCTGGTCCTGCGGCGTCGTGCTCTACGTCCTGCTCTGCGGCTTCCTCCCGTTCCAGCACGACAACTACGTCAAGATGTACCAGAAGATCTTCAAGGCCGACTACCAGGTCCCGCCATGGGTCTCCGGTGACGCGCGCCGCCTCATCGCCCGCCTGCTCGTCGTGGACCCCGCCAAGCGAGCCTCAATCGCGGAGATCATGTGCACGCCATGGTTCAAGAAGGGCTTCGTGCCGCCCGTCACGTCGCCCCCTGTGACGCCAAAGAAATGGTCGGACGAAGACGACGGGCTCCTCGACGGCAGCGACGTCAGCAGCACCAACAGCCCCGCCATGTCGCCTCGCACGTGCAACGCGTTCCAGCTCATATCCTCCATGTCCTCCGGGTTTGACCTGTCGGGGCTCTTCGAGAGCGAGCAGAAGGCGGCGACAGTGTTCACGTCACGGGCGCCGGCTGCTACGGTGGTGGAGAAGCTGGAGGCCGTGGGCCGGGCACTTGGCTTCGAGGTCACCAGGGGAAAAGGATGGAAAGTGCGAATGGAATCGAAGGCCGGCGGCACGATCGGGCAGCTCGCGGTTACCGCCGAGGTGATGGAAGTGGCCGCAGACGTGGCCGTGGTCGAGTTCGCCCACGACGCCGGGGACGAGCTCGACTTCAACAAGTTCTGCGCGGTGGACGTGCGAGCTGCGCTCGCAGACATCGTCTGGGCGTGGCAGGGCGACAGCCCTCCCACACCTGCCGCCGCCGCCGCGGCCATCGTCGGGTGCGCGTAGATCGGAGGAGTAGTTTGATCCCGCGTCCTATCTCTGATGCAAATTAACGTTCCAGTGACTTTGTTAGGACTTGCACGGTTGCAGTCGCCCCAGTTAGGCTGTAGAAATTTTGGTGTTGCTTCGACACGGCCATGACATGTGTGCAAAGTTTGTATCCTTCGTTGTACCCGCAGAGCAAACGAACAGAACGAGCTGTCTGTAGACACGACGAATTGGTGCGGAGCTTGCTCGGCTCGACTTTTTTCAGAATTTTGTTCCTAAGAATCTGTAAATTTGAAGGTGTACATATAAAGTTTTGTGTACCCAATCAAATTCAATTTTGCTGTAAATTTGAAGATGTGTACAGAGTGCAAAGTTTTGTACCCAATCAAATTCAATTTTTGTCCTTCCCTCTCACATGATTTGGCCATATAATTGTACTAGCTGCGGTTGAGCTCTTGATGTGCGAACAATTGATCAGAGAAGTGATCATTTAAGAACAACGCGATAATTGTTTTGTTGTTTGTGGGTGATTTTTAGATTTATAATCTGTTCTTTGCGGGGTTGTTCGAAATGGGCTCATCATGCCGCTGTCCTTGTTTTTTATCTGATTAAGATGCCTAATTGATGATGTCAGTCATTATCAAACAGCCTTTGGTGCCCTAATTTGAGGATTATTGCAACTTTGGTTGTTGGAACCTAATGATTGTACCAGCATATTATTGACAAGAAATTAGACTCCTACTCTATGCTGTTGGAGAGAAATAAATTGACTTGAGCAGCACGTATATGGCATTCTGTATCATTTATTTAAAAAGGGAAAAAAAAAGATATTTTGAGAAGGGCCCTACATTGAGTTGACTGGTTCTCTGTAGTTTATGCCAAATTATGCACATTAAAAACTAATCAGATAAAAAAGATTCTGGCCAACAGCTCCTCTAGGCAGACATATTTTTAAAGAACAGGAAGACTTTTGATCATCTCTATTCCATTAGTCAGACTGATCGGAGCATCACTATAATATTTTCTAAGAACAGAATCACTATAATTGAAAAGAAAATCGAGAAACCACAAGAAACCGAGCTCGAACCACTCACTACCGCATCGGAAATCGACTGGTTGCCTGCATAGCGAGCTCTCACGAACGCCCGTTGAGTCAGTTCGTGACCCCACAAACATTAGAGGCGCCAAGAAACTCCCTCCCACGCGGGCGACGGCGACAACATACATGCGACGTTTCTGTTCTTCCTTCGTCCTCGTCGCCGAACACCACCACTATTGGCGATCCATCCGTCCGCGGACCTTTGCGTGATGCCGGAGAATTCCCATGGCCGCGGCCGAATGCGGAACTGGCACGTACAGATATGCAGTGTGCAGAGCGCGCACGGAGACGGGGGAAAAGGGTAAACGGATAAGGTGCTTTCCGTGGCCATGTGTTCAATGAGCGCGGCTAGCTGACCTGCGCGCTCGGATGAGTGCTGGCTCAGTTCATGAAGTCTTCAGTATCCGTCACTTTCGTCGGTGTTGTTAGAGCAGTGCTGACTGCTTCAGACCTCGAAGGTTCAGAATCGATTGTGTCATCAGTCACAGAAGTCTACTAGCGTTCATCTCCTTTGGATAAGCGCTCGCCCTGTACTTTTGGAATGAAGTGATCCACCGTTTATCCCATTCGGATAAGCGCTAACCGTAATCAGCAACCGGGGTCGGCCAAACACTCTGACGTCTGACCTTGCTGTTCTTAGCGGAATACTCCTAGATAGACGCATGTGAAACGCATCGTCGATTTCGACATGTTCCTAATTAATACTAAGATGCAATGCGCTAGAAGAGCATGTTACTGCCGCCATCGCAGTCCGAGATCCGATTGTCCGAACCGTGGGCAAGCGTGAGAGCTCATGGAGCCATCGCGTAACAGAAAGGAAAAACTGCCGCAGGTTGGCCATTCTTGCAGAGGGGGGGTGCCTTGAATGTTTCAGCTGCTTTTCTGACGGTGAGAGTTGCCTAAACAAAAAAATTAGATTCAGTTAGTAGTTGTTCATGTACATGCGTGTCTCTCTGCTTGTTCTGGCTTCAACATATTTTGTAGATTTCTTGTCCTGATGATATCAATTTGAGAATGAATGGAGTAACGAGAGAGAAAGAGAATCATAATTAAAGTGGAACGTCAAGCTTCATCGACCTACTCCAGCTTGTGAGCTTCTGAAACACTGCTTTGGATCAGTCGTTCAGTCGTCATGAAAGGAACACGAGCTGCCGCGTCCGGGAGCGTTTGCGCAAACGACAGGCAGGGCGATCTCTGGCAAGATCGCTGCTGTGGATATAGTAATCGCAGCTCGAGATCTGATCTACCTGGAGGCCTCCTTTTTCCGGATCCGATCGGCGTGGTTGTTTAATCAGGGAAAGAAAAGAAATTAAAGGTCTTGTCCGCGGGGCCTTATCCAGTTATCCTGATATCGTCTGCCCATGCGGCCGCGGACACTGCAAAATTGTTAATGCGTCGATCGATGGTAATGCTAAGCTTCAGCTAACCTGCACTGGCATGTAGCGTCATGCATAAGCAGAAGGGCACTTCTCTATCCACGGGGATAAGTCTGTGCTGTGGACTGTGGTGTGCCACGCACTTTCGAAGCGAATCCTTTCAGCTCAATTACGATTCCGGGCCGTTTTGTGAGTACTTTCAGATCGAAGGGGATACTATAAGGTAAGGATGGTCAAGAGCCCATCGTGAACCCAAGCGGCAGAGAAAGTTGGTACCAGCCAATGTTTCAGATTTTGTTAGCGGACCAAAAACCGTCGAACCGTGGTTTGACTGGTTTTTATGAAAATAAAAAAAATCTTTTACAGTAAACCGAAAAAATCGGACAAATTTGAAAATCAAATTTTTGAGAGAAAACCGGTCGGTTTGACCGATTTACCCTTTTTGAATTTAAAATCAAATCGGTTTGAGCGGTTTTTTCACCAGTTTTTTCGGTAAACCAACCGGTTTGATCGGTTTATCCGACCCGTTTGACCGATTTTCGAATTTTCAAATTTTTTTAAATTTTTAATTTTTTTTGAGTTTATTAAACCAAAAACGTTTTCGCCGGTTTTTAAACCTGGTAGCAGCAGCTCGCCCCGTGGCATGTCACATCCTTGTCATCGAAACTGAAACACAGGGCAAAATTTAAAATAACGCATGATAAGAATCTCAAATCAAGGTCCCACACCAGGTTTACACAAACGGCAATTGGCTCCACCCTGAATTAAGATGTGTGCTGTCCCCGGAAATATCTGAACTGTTTGCCAAAGTTTAAACGATGACGTGACGGCATGGTTAGGCACTCGTTTTCGTTGGTTTTTTTTTGTGGTAGCTTGTGCCTTTTTCATAATTTCTATTTACAGAGCATATAAATAGGAGTATGTATCTTGTGGTGGTGGCTCCGGCCATGTCGTCATGTCGTCTTCCGATCCGATGTGATGTGATGGTATCTACTATTACTACTACCTCTGGGCTCCTGCTGAAAGCGGAAGCGGCTCGTAAGTGGGACGGAGCAGGTGGTGCAACTGTCTGGAAAGTCGAAAGGCTGCTCGGCTTCGCTGTTTCTCTTTCGAACGCAAATTTTTTTTATTAATCAGTTTAATTTTATAAAAAAAAGGTTTATAGAAAAATGCCGTATTAAAAGGGCCCAGCTAGGCACCTGGAAATGGCGAGAATTCAAATATCAGCCCAAAGTTCACACAGAACAGACCACTCTGAGGTCTGGGCTTGGGCGTTTGCAGTGGTGGATCCGATCCGCCTTTCGGGCTTAAATCCCAATATACACCATGGGCCGCAGTCCGCTACACCAGGACACATATTGCTTCTTAAAATCGATCCAAGCAACAATATAAACAAATATGAATAAATACAAACTACTCCATCCGTTCCAATAGGAGCTTATTTTTAAATTTCGTTGACTATGATTTTGATCAATAATTTTAATAATTTTAATTAAGTTTAGTAATATAAATTATATATATTATAAAAGTATTTTTTTTATGAATTTAAAAGTACAAATACTAAGTTTTAAATAACCGAATCTATAGAAATCAGTGATCAAAGTCGTAGTCAATAAAAGCTAGAAATAAACTTTTATTGGAACCAAGGTAGTAATCAACAGAAAAAAATTGTTCAAAATATAATGATTATGTGATGTTTACTTAATCGATTCTCGTTTAAATTTGCATTCATACTCCAAAAGATATTGTAAGCAGTGGGTGCCTGGGTTGTTTTCAAGTCAAGAACGTAGCCGGCTAAACTCCGCCGCTGCGGGCCGCGTAACGTTGACATGAATGAAGACTTGATTCTCAGTCAACTTAAAAATACTGGATACTGGTGAGTTGCCGGTAGTTTAGTACCCCCTCTACTCCCCGCTGCTGCACGGCAGCGAACAGGCTACGAACCTTGAGGCCGCAAGGAAGTTGCTCGGACGTACCGTTGACGCAGGAAACACATTCCAAAACGGAAGCCGAGAAGATTAATTAATTAAACCGGGTGCTGAGCTTTGCAAATCGACCACGTATATCAGCAAGAGCAAGACGGACACGGTCTCCCTTCCACTGCTACTACGAGACAGGCGGTCATGAGAACTCTTGGGCTACGTGAGCAAGTGCGGTGTGTCAATGACGCACCAACGCCCTACGTGAGCAAGCGCGTGTAAACCCGCGGGCTCAATTCGTCAGCTTACCTGTCCTTCTCTCGGAGACCAGTTCATCTTCGTCCGGCGTGAGAAGAAGAGCGCAAACAGACGCGAGCATGGGAAAACCTCGGACGCAGGCGCGGACAACGTCACAGCTGACGGAGGTCACGGAGCGCAAGGTGACGTCGGCCCTATGAGGACGGAGCAGATTTGCCTATTGATAGGTCAGTCAAGTCAATGCCACGTGGGGTGCAGATCGCCTCGTCTGTATTACGCCGCGGCGTCCTCGCGCAAGGTTCACGTGCACGAGCACGTCGTGTCCCCCCTGTCTGGTCCTGCTCGCGGCGACGTGCCTATAATACACTTTTCGTGCGACCGTGTATGGTGCGTACGACGTGGCCATGGACAACGGCAAGTGCTCCTCTCCCACCGGCACCGGCACCGGCGCCGGGCTGCTACCGCTCTTCGGCCCGTCCATGCCGGTCTGCCAGTCGTCACCCGCTTTTTTATACATTTCGCATGCATATCTGCCTTAGTTTTCTATTGACCGCTGTTCTTCTCGGCCACGCATGCGACAGCAGGCAGCAGAGAGCCTCGAGGAGAAGCTGAGGCGGGTGAGCGAGGAGAACCGGCGGCTGACCTGCGCGTTGGACGCCATCCTCGCCGATCTTCCCCACCTGCGCGCCCTCAATGCCTCGCCCGCCCCAAGCCCGAGCAATGCGGCGGCGACGGAGACTGTGGCCTCTGACGCCGTCGGCGTGACGGCGGAGCCGCGGCCGAAGGTCGCGACGGTGCGCGTGCGCGCCGAGCCGTCCGACGCCGAGGCCAACCAAGTAAAGGACGGGTACCAGTGGCGCAAGTACGGGCAGAAGGTCACGCGCGACAACCCCTACCCCCGAGCCTACTTCCGCTGCGCTCACGCGTCGTCCTGCCCTGTCAAGAAGAAGGTAACCGTAAACTATCGTACAGAACGGAACGAACATCATGCAAACTTTGAGCTTCGTTTCCCTCCGGTTTTAAATTATTGACACAGTTGATTTTTAACTTCAATTTTAACTATTTGTTTTATTTAAAAAATTTGTTCAAATATATAAAACTTTGTTATTGTTTGATTTATTGTTAATGGAATTTAAATCACGACTCATAATTTTACATATTGGAGGGAGGAGTTTTTTAAAAGAAAATGTGAATGTAAATGGAGTGCGGTTTTGTTGATTTTTGTTTGATCAAACGCAGGTGCAGAGGTGTGCAGAGGACAGCTCGATGCTAGTGGCGCACTACGAAGGAGAACACGACCATGCCAAGTGGGCGCAGAATGAGTTTGTCAACGACGCATCGACGAGCCAGCCGTGCTCCATCTCCATCAACTCGTTGGGCCGGACCATCACCCTGGGTCTGATGAACCAAGGGTCAGGATCCAACGAGGAGGCGGTCGTTCGCGATGCGGTAGCTCCAGAGTTCCGGAAGGTTTTGGTGGACGAGCTGGTGATTTTCCTGAAGAACGATTCCGAGTTCATGGAGTCACTGACAAGCGCCGTGACTGCAAGGATGTTGGAGAAAAATTCGACCGGATATTTTAGATGAAAATGTGAATATATATGCACATGTAAATTTTCTCGTGACTGGCCCTGAATCGAAAATTAATTATATATTATATGCTTGTGTAAACTTGTACTCCCTTCGTTTTTAAATTGATGTCGCCGTTCACTTTTACAATCAACTTTGATCATTTGTCTTATTCAAAAAATTTGCATCAATGCATAAAATTTTAAGTTATAATTCAAATAACTTTAATGATAAATCAAATTATATCAAAATATATGAAATTTATCAAAAAAAATTTAATAAGACGAATGGTCAAAATTAAATTTAAAAGTCAATGATGATATCAATTAAAGAACGGAGGGAGTATACCTCATCACTAGAAATCCTTGGTTCACTTTACTGTATATCGTTAGCACAGTTTGAATTGAAAGTCGGTAAAAACATCCATCTTATCCTTGACTAAATGACTTGAAAAGACCTGCCATGTGCTTGACTAAATGACTGTAGTTGGATAATAACACCAATTATAGATTTTGAAGACTTGACTTGACTGACTTGACCCCCTGATCCTTCTGTTGTTACTAAACACGCCACTAGACAAGATAACATAATTAACGAATATTATCACTCTCTTATCACTGAAGTACTAGTTCCTTTTAGTTAAGCACCACGCGTACATGTTTCGCTAATCGAAGGACTCACAAGTAGTATTGAAGCCAACGAGGAGTTTATGCGCGCAATACATCATCTGGGATGGTCAGGGTTTTGGAAACAGGTGAAAACCAACCGGTTTTCGCAGTTTCCGATCAAATTAGTCCGGTTTGATTTATGATTAGGTCCGGTTTTCGATCGAAAACTTTGACTTAGCACTGTAACAAAATCGGTTAGCCGATCGATTTTTGGGTCACCAAAAACCGGGTTGACTCTGGTTTCTAAAACCTCGTTGGTGGATGAGTTTGGAAGAACTTTATGTACATCCATATGTTTTTTAAACGCCTATTGGGATTTCCCAAGACGTTCGTCTTTGTAAGCTTGTAATTCCAGCCAGGAACATTTTTTAAGTGCTACCCCCAGTTTTAAATTATTAATGCTAGTTAGTATAAATTAAAACTAAGCCATTGTCAACATTTTTAAACTGAATGGAGTAAGACACGCAATAAATATGATTGATCCAAAAATTAAGAAAACCTGCTTGTAAACTCAAATTTTGCTACTAAAACAAGTCTTAGTGGATTGTTCCGAGTCTCCTAACGTGTATTGCTTATTCCGTCAGCTTGTAGATACACTATGACATCATAAATTTATACGTCAGCAAGAAAAAACATGCCTGGTGCCTAGGTAACCATCGAGCTAACTGCCAAGAATACCACACCTGGGTTGAAAATGATCGTTTTGGCATGAGTGGAGAGGCGAACAACTTAATGGATAGAGATTTTTTTTTAATATTATGACTTAGACTTACCAGCAATTGGCTTGACCTGTAATTCCTGAGTCTTGCTGTGTCTACGTACTGCACAAGTGGGCCATACTGACATCGCGCTTTCTGAAATAGGCAAGGAAACTAAACGTCGGATGCGTGCCCTTCCAGATAGTGTCGTGGACCTCAGGTAGACATGCACTACAGTACCATGCATGTTACAAGTAGGACACTGTTCACAATTGCATAAATTTCATGTGAGACCAACAACAAAGCAAAAATGGAAATGCTGCAGACTCAAAACTATTTTCTGCCTCCTCCTTTCACAACAAGAATTATATAGGAGTCAAGAAAAAAGGGTTGAGAAAGCAATTAATTAAAATGATGCTTAGTGCTTAAGCATCTTATCGGCTGTAATGTTAAGAATCTAACCTTTTGATAGCGAGAGACGTTACATTTTGCAATTGGTTTGTTGGATACGTTATCGAGTCCCATCAATTATGAGTCAAATGGGTTGTTTCAGTGTAATTTCGACAAGAATTTTCTTTTGTATCCGAATCCTATCTACAATGTCTTGAAACATATAGATAAGGAGGATGCGATCACATCCAATTGTTAAACGGAAGACTTATATGGTCTTCTCATTGATATCCTTATCCAATCTCATCAACTAGGAAACCCGCTAAAAATAGGAAACAGAAAAACAGGAACCAACCACTAACATTGTACCCTTGAGTCACCAAATGCTTTATGACCAAACGTTCAATTCTGTTCAACTTGAATTTGGTGCCTATTTCTTTTTAATTAAAGGCAGCCTAATTTCTCCTGGGTTTTTTTGACCTTTTGTTAAATCTATACTAACAATATAACTGATCGTCTCTAATTTTATCGTAATACTATATCAACCTGCTCTAAATTGAAGTCGTCATCATACTCCTATGACACAGCGGTATATATGGGTGATTAATTTACAAATGGAGTCAATATTGATGATTTTTATCTGTTTCTTTTTTAGTACAATTGAAATGGTTTGAGTATATTATGGAAATGCGTGTATCTTTTTTTTTTCTTGTGTCCTTACAATTTGGCTTAGAATGAAGTAGTTTCTCCTTAATTCTGTAGAATTTAATTTGACATATGTGTTGCGTATTTACCATATATTCAATACTACAGGCATATTTTTTTTAAGAATATGGTCTCCTTTAGAATAGAGTTTTTTTTGCTTGTTTTCTATATATTTTTCTGTAAAATTAAACTGATTCCTACGAAATTCCTACGTTCGAAAGGAGCTACATGGATGGAAATCCTGCATTCGACAGCATCAACAAAAGACCGTGTTAGGACTACATATGCGGCTTAATTCCACATATCATATTCACAACTAGTGATATTTCGAATTTATGTATTACTGAAACAGTGACTCCAATAATTGACATTACATGAGAGTAAGTTGCTCTTAGCGCGGGAGTGCTAACGTATGTAGCTGACACCACTGCATGGTGTCATGTCGAGTCGAGCTTCTTCTGCGAAAAGGAGAAGCCTGGACGTCAACACGATTCAGGAATCCAAGGGAACCGGGACAGAAAGTCCAGGCCGTATGGAATCCATTAAACGAAAGGCTTCCACTACTAGTATTCTACACACCACGCGCCCAGGTCATGCGTGCCGCACGACTCCATAATTCCTTATGGAATAGTCAATCTTATTTAGTTTCTGAAAACGACGATAGGATCGTACAATGTGTGAATGCGATGGATGGGCTCACAACTGTCACTTGCAACATGGTTTGTGGCATATTTGAGTACCAAATGACTTGGATTCATGACTAATCGAAGATTTGAAAGACCTTCAGACCATGAACCATGCGTACTGTCACCAACCTGCAAGCAAGGATAGGCAAGTTAAAACCAAAAGACGAAGACTTGCTTCAGGTCAACCGCTTTCACAAGGACTCCGCGGAGAATCGACGAGTCTCTCTCGCCGCGTTCCGTGTCTTGTTGGGCGTTTCCAGAGCGCGCCCCGGAGGGTCGGTCGGTCACGCCGGACATGACAAACGGAAGAAAGCAGAGGGGAAATTAAACAATCTGCGAATTTTTTTTTTTGTTGAATCAGGACGGTGTCAGTCTACTTTTTTAAAAAAAAAAAACACGGATCACTTTCATTAATCAATTTGATTACAATCGTGTTACAAGCTTGGTAACAGGAAGTCAGTAGGACTAAGCCAAATGGAATCTATCTTACGAAGAGCTAAGCACCAACATGTGCAATTCGCCTCCCTGTTAACATAGGCTAGAGAAAACGAAGAAAAAACAACCGAAAGAGCTTCAACATTGCAATGTTATTTTATTCTATTAGTTGCAGACCACCTCGGATAGCTTCTGCATTCGCAACCAGAACTGATTGCATATGTGGCATCCACCGTGCCATACTCTGGATAAAACGACCAGTTAAATCCTGAACAATTGCTGAGATCGCACTATTATGTTCGTGTTCATTATAGGATGAATCAGTGTTGATTAATTTCCGGTCAAGTACGCGAGAAAGTACTCCTTGCTTTCACCCTAAGTTTCAAGATTTTATTTACCTTAAGAGGTCAGACCCAACTGCAAGACGACTGAGGATTATAGGGTGAGGAAGGAATGGACACTTCGTCCCCGTAACCGTGCATCCACACGTGATCCCCCAGCAACCCCGATTGCGGATGACGAAACCCGGGTGACGTAGCCCCCCTGACGTCCCGCGTCTCGTCCCAGCCGAGCTCCGACCGGCGCTACACGTCGTGATCCACTTTTTCCACTCAATAGAGTCATAATTTTCACAGGTCGCTCCCCGTCATCCCACGGCTCGCCGCTCCTCGTCAGCCTATATATTTACCACGCTGTCCGAATCTCAAGCATCCAAGTGCTTCTCTGCTTGTTCCGTTGATTCGTGTGTCCTACTTCCGGCGGGCACGGAAACAGCAGCAACAACCCCGTCCCCCCCCCCCCCCCCCCCCCCCCCCCCCCCCCCCCNCCCCCCCCCCCCCCCCCCCCGCGCCCGAACTCCTCGAAACAACGATGCTGCTGATGGACTCGGCGCGCCACGCCAGCCACTCACCGCTCTGCCTCGACCTCAGCGTCGGCCTGCCGTCGATGCCGCCGCCGCGGAGAAACACGGAAATCGAAGCCGACAATGAGCCAGACCGCCCGGCCACGGCCATCACCGACGAGGAGGTAACTAACTGATCGATGACCCACCTGTCCTCTCCCTTAGTGCTCTGCTTCTAGCTCTCCTCTGCTTCACCTTCCGGAACGAGTTCCCTGAACTAGCAGTTCTTCCGTGATTGTCGTCCAGGCCAGGACCCTGGAGGCCAAGTTCAACCAGGTCAGCGAGGCCAACCGGCGGCTGACCGAGATGATCATCTACCTCTGCGACAGCCACATCGCCCGCCCGGACTCACCCTCACCGGTTGCAGGCAAGAAGAGGGGACGGGAGAGCCCCGAGCTCTCCAACTCCTGCGACGGCGGCAACACGAACAGGAAGTGCACCGAGAGCACCCCGGTGATCGTGAGCGACGGCGCCTCGTGCAAGCAGATCAAGGTCAGCAGGGTGTGCACCCAGATCGACCCATCCGACCCCACCCTCACCGTGAAGGACGGGTACCAGTGGCGCAAGTACGGGCAGAAGGTCACGCGTGACAACCCGTCGCCCAGAGCGTACTTCCGCTGCGCCTTCTCCTCGTCCTGCCCCGTCAAAAAGAAGGTAATAGTCCCTAATTTCCTGACGCGCATTTTCCCTGGGAATCTGGGATCGACCGATCGACTCCCACGATGAACCTGTCATCGCTGACAACGGTGGAACGTTCTGTTCGGGGAGCAGGTGCAGAGGAGCGCGGAGGACAGCTCGGTTCTGGTGGCGACGTACGAGGGCGAGCACAACCACCCGAGCCCGACGATGCGCGCCGAGGAGCTCCCCAGCTGCGCGACGCGGACCGGCTCCGTGCCGTGCTCCATCTCCTTCAACTCCTCCGGCCCGAACATCACGCTAGACGTCGACAAGAACGGCGCGCGGACGCCGGAGCCGGACCTCAAGAAGCTGTGCCGGGAGATCGCGTCGCCCGAGTTCCGGACGGCGCTGGTGGAGCAGATGGCCAGCGCGCTGACCAGAGACTCCAACTTCACCGGCGCGCTCGCCGCCGCGATCCTGCAGCAGCTGCCGGAGTATTAGAGTTCCGTGGCCAGTCTCACAGTTCAGGAACCTCATGTCGTCGGCGCATGTCCTTCAGAAAATAGAGATCTCAGACTGAGCTCGTCCAATTTTACACGCAATGGTTTAGAAGGATTTTATCTGCTACTCTGAACAGTATTGTTTCTCAATAATACTGTATATTTCAAATGGCCAAAGTTTCTCATCCCGAATTTACTGTGCCAGTTATGTTTTACAACTCAAAATAAAAAATATCGCTATGAATTGAAAACTTTGCTGAAAACCAGAAAGACCATTCATCTGTGTACAGACTATGAAGCGAGTTTCCGTGTCTGGAGAAAGTGAAACAGAACGAGAAAATAACGGGCCCAGTTTCTTTCCTTCATTCTACTATAGCCCAAACAGGCCCAGCCCATAGATTAGTGGCACGCGCACAACTTCGCTTCATGCTGCGCAGCTGCGGGCCGCCGATGGACGTGAACTCGATCCAGCAGGGATATACCAACCCGACGAACACAGCGGAAAAGTGGCAACGAGGTATGCAAGTCGACATGCTCACCAGCTCACAGCTAATTTAGATTTTACTGTTACTCTTTCAATTTTAATAGAAATTTATTTCTAATTTTTATTGACTACAACTTTAACCAATAATTTCTAAGAATAAGTTAAATTTAAAAAATCTGATATTTGTACTTTTAAATTTATAAAAAAACTCATAATATATGTCGACGTTCAAAATACGAGTTCAGGAGATCGACAGATACTGTGAATAGGGTCGAGTGTGCGAGTATTTGTGAAGTTAATCACGAAAAAGACTCACATGAGTGATTTAGACTAGTTCGGCCCCTGGAGGATAACAACTCTATGTTCAGTGAGTGTATGTTCTCTTGTTTTGAGAAACAGATGTCTTGCGCTGTTGAATAGGTTACATACTCCCTCCGTTTTTTAATTGTTGTCGTCGTTGACTTCTAATTTTAATTTTGACCATTTGTCTTATTCAAAATTTTTTAATAAATGTCATATATTTTGTTATAATTTCATTTATCATTAAAGTTATTTGAATCACAATTTAAAATTTTACACATTTAAACTAATTTTTTGAATAAGACAAATGATCAAAGTTAGAATTAGAAGTCAATAGTGACATCAATTAAAGAACGGAGAGAGTATTTATAGGAGGGACGTGCCTGCTGTGGTAATGACAATTACAACGTCATAACACTCATAACGTCTTTTTCTAATTACAACGAGCGTGGGTATTAAACGTAACGGCCCTTTAACTGACGTTAACTCTTTGGCAATCAATAGTGGTTCAAATGCCGCGTCGTGCGTTGTGAGTTCATGGGTAGCCGTTCTATAGATGGTCATTCGTATCTGAGCCAGGCTCACGAACGTCTTCGGTAATTCTTTGTTTTGGCCCACGCTTTTTTGAGAGGCAAAAATTGAGGCATCGCATTAGCCCCTGAGCACATGTCCAAGTGGTGGCTTGCCTTCGGTCTTCGGTAACTTGATCGATAAGATCGAACCGTACCTCATCTCTGTCATTGCTGCTGTAAACTTGGAGAGGTGTTCAAATAACAAGACTCGACGGTTGGCTTCAATTTTCGTCTTTACTTCTGTCGCCTCGATTCCTGCTT
>BCLF01000039.1:1354323-1370776 GCA_001602275.1 Zoysia japonica
CCCCGCTTATAAATAGGGAGAACGGGATAAAGTTCTTCTTCAAAACACTTTTTTCTCCAACTCCTTTCAAATCCTTGCGCAATAACCGCACAGACGTAACCATGGACAAGAAACGTTCCGCCAAGAGGATTCGATCTTCATCGACGAGTGTTGGAGAGGATTTTTCTTCTGCAGGGGTGCAAGAGCCTCCAGCCCCTGCTGTGCAAACGGATCCGGCGGATCGTATTCCTTCCCCAAGGTTACCCACTATTGAGAAGATCTATGAGGTTCTTCCTGGTGAATTTCTTGAATTGATGGAGGAAGACGACCCGAATATTGTGGATCTAGAAGCTGATCCTGACACGTCTGTAGATGCTGAGGTTGCTCGGCGTCTTTATGTCGAGCTGAATAAAAGCCACCGGAGGGTGTCAAGCCCTGATGAGGTGGTAGTCTTGAGTGACTTTGAAGAAGAGGATGACGATGGAGGGAACGAAGGCGCTGAAGCTCCTCCTCCAATTCTTCTTCACTCAGGATATCATTCTTTGATGTCTTCCTCAGTGAGAGGAGAAGAAGAAGAAGTGGCTGGCCAGGAGAACACTAGTCCTTTGGAATCATCTCCCCCTCTTGCTGCTCAGAGAGGTTTCCGTCCAAGAACGAAGGGGATGATAACTCTGTTTAGGTTTAGGACTTTTTTCTCCTTAACTGGAGTTCTTGGACCAATAATGTAATTGTGGTAAGGAAAAAGTCTTGTATCATCTTTTATGAAGCTTCTTTCATTCCAAAAATATGTAATTCTGAAGGATTTGATATATCTTATGAAATATTTCTTAAAATTTTTGAATGTGTACTTGTTCGGGCTTATTTTTCTTAGCGCATTACTACAACTATGGTTAGCCGAACCGTTCATACTCAGAATTAGTCTCTTCGGATGTTCAAGTATTGATATTTGAACTCTTCAAGCGCGTTAAGCACTTTAGACACAAAGAGGCACAAACGACCGGACCCATTTAGCGCGTTTGAGCACATCGGGTGTTTGTGACACGTTGTAACCGAGCCCCTTGCAAGTGTTGAGCTCATCGGGCATGAAAAAGAGGATGCATTGGGTCCCTTTTGCAGTGCGTTGAGCACTTCGGGTATTCGGGCATTGAGCCCGTTGCGTGCGTTAAGCATATCAGGAATTTTACCGCTTTCGCTCGGACTGATAGCTGTTCGAGCATTGAGCCCCTTGCGTGCGTTAAGCACATCGAGCATTTTTCCGCTTCTTCTCGGACCGATAGCTGTTCGGGCATTTGAGGTTCCTTCCTAGAGAAGCTTTGTCGATTCAAATTTTAATAACTGTAACTGATGTGTCTTTATTAGGCCTGGCATCGAGAGGAATTATCTCAGCACCGTTCCCCATTCCTTCTTTGTAATCCAAGCATCACCACTTGAGCGACACTCTTCGCCGCCCTCAGATCGTCTTCTAGGTTATGTCCTCGTCCAGGCATTCAGAATCTTATAGTTCTTCCATGTCTCCTTCGGCCCGCAGTGCCATGGCCTCTGAAAATGAAGAGGACGAGACGAAGTATTGAAAAACCACCACCATGATTCAGAAAAGACTGAAGAGCCTGTATGACCAAGGTATTATATCTGAATTCATAATATCTGAGATTCCAGAGGTTAAGTATTATGCTGGGTCTTCTGATGGACAATTGGCGGTTTTTGAATCACACATTCTCTGTGGATTTTGTGTTCCTGCTTCGAAATTTCTCATATCTGTCTGCCAAGCTTATAAAATAGAATTAGTTCACCTTAAACCTAGTGTCGTGGCTTCTTTAAGCATATTTGTGATGCTCTGGGAATGCTTGCTGGGAATCGAACCAGATCTTGCCCTTTGAAAAACTTTGTACACAGCCTCTTACTATAGTAAACAAGTGATGGTCTTTTCGGTTGGCTTCACCCTAAGGAGTGAGAAACAATATATTCATCCATGCCTCAAGAAGAGTTGGAAGAGAAGTGATCATAAGTGGTTCCTCATGGAGATTTTGAACAAATCAGAAGTAAAAGGAAAATACATAATGTCATACAGTGCTTCAAGTGCAAATATTCCTCCAAATCAATCCAACAGAATCAAGGCACTCCTTGCAAAAATTTTGGACGCAAGGATCTGAATGGAAACATTATTGTTGATGACCTTGTGCGAAGACGGTTGAATCCACTTGCGATAAGGCATCTATTAGCCTTTGGTTATACCGGTCTTCACGATACAACAAGATCTTCTCCCAAAGATAATCTTCAGTAATTTGAATTGTTGGTATATATTTTCAGTTACTTGACACTCTGGTGTATTGAACGATTGCAGAGATTTTAGAAGACGAAGTGGTGAGTCGCCTTAAAGAGATCTTGAGTGATAGCAAAGTCACCAGGCCAGAAGGCCTTCCTCCACCTTTTCTGCTGCAAATCCTTCTCCAGAGGTACTAATTATTCTCAACTGTACTATATTGCCTGTTCTTTGTTTGTTCTGACCATTGATCTTTGATTACAGTGGAGGTTTACCATTGAATCAGATGACATTGATGTTGTCCTCGATGATATAATGATGATGAGGGCAATAAAGAGACTGCCGGAGATAATATTCTCGAACAAGGTCAGGCTGAGACTTTGTCTGAACTATCTGAGGAGGCAGTGAAACTTTTATCATATGAAGAATTGCCAGGTGCTGAACCTATGACAGGGGTCTCAGAACAACAAGCTTTAACTCCCGAAGAGGATATAACAGTGAGGGCCTTAGAAATGCAGGCTGCAAGTGCCTCTATAAGCCACTCTTCTGCTGCTCCCAAAGGAGTTGCTCCAGCTGGCTTTAACACTCCTCAAGCGACAACTCCAAAATCTAATAGTTCAGCCACTGCACATATCATGGCTCAATCCTCTCCTCATCCAGTGCAGTCTGATACCATCAAACGTCCTCGTGAATCGGAGGCAAAAAATTCTTATCTTTAGGGGCATATGGTTCCACTCAAACAAGTTTTCACTTCAATTTATAAAGGACTTCACCCCTTTGATCAGGAACAAGAACATCAACAGGTCTCAAAGAGGATCATCAAACGACTGAAAGTGAAGAAGACTGTTCACACGAGGTATGCTCTGAACCAAACTTTCTCCTTATTGACTTTGAACTAAAAAATTATTAGTCTATTCGAAGTTTCTAGGATTGTTTCTGCCATTGCTTCTCCGAAGACAAATGACACAAAAGAAACTCTAGATGATCATCAGAAAGTCTTCTCATCTGTTTGAAAAGCTGTTATGAATTTATCAGATATCTTGCAGAAATAAGTTGATGCCTTGCGGACACAAGTTATTGACTCTTGCACTGCTGCTGGATCTTCAATTAATGCTGCTGAAAAAAAAGCAAGACTCCAGACAGTAGATTATGCTAAATTGCAAGAGAAGTTTTCTAGCTTGAAAGAAGTGGTAAAGAGTTTGTGCCTATGTTTGAGCAACATAATCTGCTTTGTTCTTTGAAATATATTTTATCTGACTTATATATGCAGAATTGGCAAAGGAAGCTGATGAAAAGGACAAACAGATCTAGAACATATCAAAAGAACTAGAAAGCACTTGGTCAGAGATTACCAACAAGGGCAAGCAACTTCAAGAGGTGACCACTGAACTAGAGACTGTCAAGTCTAAGTTGGAAGCTGCTGAAGCTGAAAACAATAAATTGTAGACATCATCATCTTCTGAAGATATGGTCACCGGAGCATCATATATGCTTGCATGCAATAAAAGTCATTATCCTGATCTGGATGTTTCTTTGGTTTGTTCTGAATTCCAATGCTCCTCATCTGAATAGTGTCACAAACTTGCAGAAGATGTGGTTGACGCTGCTAAGTCATTTGTAAATGATCTTTGCTGTACCGACCACTCTTCAAATGAAAACTAATGTGATGCATATAATGTATATCGATTGTTAATTACACAATCATTTATGAGTATGATATATGTAGCCATTTGCTTTCTGTACGCAATGTATATGTGCGTGTAGAAAGAAACTTAGAGTAAATCATACGCACTCGATAGGTATTTTAGGATTTCAGCCTTGTGAAAGACATCCGTGTCTAAAATCGCCATATCAAGAGGTAGATAGGTGGTGCCCATGGTGGGTTGGTGTGATTAAGGTCGTAGCTATATAAGTTAGCTGTTTCGAGAAAATCACTCTTAGAGATGGTCGCAAGTGCCCATCACGGTCGTATCTTGTGTAACCGTCCGGCGGCCAAGATATAATGCACGAATGGTGATCTGAAAAGATCATTGTTGATAAGTGGTCGTAAGTGCTTATCAGGGTCATATCTTGTGTTATCGTCTGGCGACTAAGATAGAGAGCCCGAATGGAGAAAAGAAAAGGAGCACTTTATTGAACCATACGGGATGGCTAAAGCTTTCTTATATGATAAAGACAATTTCTTGAGAATGAATGGTTATTCTTTATTCAAAATTTCACTAAATATACATTACACATAGCACTTTTGTAACTGGTCAGTACTCCATGTGTTTGGTAACAAACCGCCATTGATATGAGCTAGCATGTAAGCCCCATGAGATACTTAATCGACTATGATGTAAAGCCCTTTTCAAGGAGAAGAAAATTTATGCTTATCTGTAGTGTTGATATCTTTCTTGAGGACTAAATCTCCGACCTCCAGAATACGATGCATAACTTTCTTGTTCTAGTGCTTGCGCAGCAGGGCCTGATATTTCTCTACCTTTATCACTGCCTGTCTTTTGGACTCTTCTAATAAGGTAAGATTCAGATCTCTTGCTTCGGCTTGACTTTCTTCTGTAAAATGCAACACCCGATGAGAACTCAAATGCACTTCTTGGGGCAATACTGCATCAACCCTGTATACCAAATTAAAGGGTGTATCTCTGGTTGCTCGACTCGGGTTTGTGCGCAAAGACCACAACACCGCAGGCAGTTCTTGGACCCAATTTCTTTCTTTGACTTTTAGCTTTTCTCGCATTCGCTTCTTCATCCCTTAAATGATCAAACCGTTGACTCTTTCAACTTGGCTTTTGGTTTGCGGGTGAGCTACCAAAGAGACTGAGCGCTGTATCCCGAAGTCAGCACAGCTTCGCTGAAACTTATTTTCTTTGAACAGGGTCCCATTATCTGTGATGATCTGCTTTGAAACTCTAAAGCGCACAATAAATCCCTTCAAAAATTTGGCTGCAGCTTCTTGAGTAATGTTTATCAGTGGCTCAGCTTCTATCCACTTGGTAAAGGTATCGATAGATACAATAATGTGCTTATATCCCTTCTGTCCCTTGGGTAAAATACCGATGATATTGATTCTCCAGATAGCAAATGGCCAAGACAAAGGGATGGTATGCAGAGTGCTAGCATGTTTAGTTGTTTGATGCTGAAAAAATTGGCATTGACTGTATTTATGTATTAGATCAGTGGCATCTTGATTTGTTGTCGGCCAGTAAAACCCATGGCGAAATGCTTTTCGAATCAAAGTTCTGGCAGAATTATGAGAGCCACAAACTACTCTATGTATATCATTGAGCAGTCGCATACCTTCATCTTGAGAGATACACCTCATCAGCATCCTAATTCTGCCTTTTTTGTATAATACCCCCATTAATAATAGTGTAATTCTTGTCAATTCGAGCAATGCGCTCAGTTTCCGGATCATCACCTACAATTAGATCACCTTCAATGAATACTCTGATCGGGTATCTTCAATCTTCGAGCTCTTCAAGATCAAGCAAAGATATCAACACAGATGGCTGTAAGATATCTTCAATAATAACATCATCGGGCACTGCTGATCGGGAAGAGGCCAACCAGGCGAGATGATCTGCATCTTGGTTATCCAATCGAGGAATGTATCGGATTTCAAATCCATCGAAAGAACTTTCTACTGCCCGAACAGCTTCTAAATATGCAGACATCTTCTCATCCTTGCATTCATACTCTTTATGTACCTACCGGGCCACCAATTGAGAATCGCCTCGAATCAGCAATCTCTTGATGTCTATAGACTTAGCAATGCGCAGGCCATTAATCAAGCTTTCATATTCTGTAATATTATTGGTGGCTTTAAATTTTAACTGAAGAGCATACTTCAAGTGCTTCCCATCGGGATGTTTCAACACAACACCAACCCCAGCCCCAGCCCCAGCCCCTTTTAGGGTAAAGTAACTATCAAAATACATCACCCAATGATCGAGCAATGCATCTTCATCTTGAGGGGCAGATGGGGTCTATTCAACAATAAAATCCGCTAAAGCTTGACTCTTGACGGCTCTCTGAGGTATAAACTCTATATAAAATTATCCCAACTCTACTACCCAATGAGATATGCGTCAAGTAACATGTCTACTGTATAAAATACGATAGAGTGGGTGATCAGATATTACCTTGATCGGATGTGCCAAAAAATAATACTTCAGCTTTTGGGATGTCATGAACATGACATATAACAACTTTTGAGCCTGTGGATACCTTGTTTCAGCATCTTTCAAGATTTCACTAACAAAATACACTGGTGACTGAACTAAACTTCCTTAATCATTGACCCGATCTACTATCAGAACAGTAATAACCACCGAATCCGAAGCTGCCACATAAAGTAACAACTCTTCTTCGGGCTTTGGTGGAACCAAGGTAGGCATATTCTTGAGATATTGCTTCAGCTCTAAAAAAGCCGCTTTCGCTTGACTATCCCATTGAAATCCATCTTGTTTGTGTAAAAGCTTATAAAATGGCATACCTCTTTCTCCCGATCGGGATATGAATCTACTAAGGACAACCATCATGCCAGCTAGCTTCTGAATTTTCTTCCGAGTTTGGAGTGGTTGCAGCTGTTCAATAGCTTCCACCTTCTTCGGGTTTGCATCGATCCCTCTTTTAGAGACTATGTATCTAGTAGCTTGCCAGAAGATACCTCGAAGACACAGTTCTTCGGGTTTAACTTCATCCGAAACTTTCGAAGATTATCGAAAGTCTCGGTGAGGTCCTTAAGCAGATCCCTCGCTGTTTGGACTTCACGACGATGTCATTGATATATGTTTTGACATTCCTTCCGATTTGGTGTTCAAAAATGATATGGACACATTTCTGATATGTAGCCCTGGCTTTTTGAGACCGAACGGTATTTTCAGATAACAATAATCTCCGAAAGGAGTGATAAATGTTGTTTTTTCTTCATCTCAACTCACATGTTGATTTGATGATAGCCGGAGTAAACATCAAGAAAACTCAATAATTTGCTTGTGGATGTTGAGTCTACGATCTGATCATTTCGAGGCAGAGGATACTCATCTTTAGGACATAATTTATTCAAAAACGTACAGTCAATACACATCCGCCACGAACCATCGGGCTTTTTCACTAATACAGGATTTGCTAGCCATGTAGGATAGTCTACCGCTCTAATAAACCCGGCTTGTAATAGCTTAGTGATTTCCTCGCGAATGACATCACGCCAGTCTAGAGTATACCTCCGTTGCTTGACCGGCTTAAGAGCCTGTTTAATCCTCAACTTGTGCTCAATCACCTCCCTGGGGATCCTGGGCATGTTCGAAGGTGTCCATGCAAAGGCATCGGCGTTTACCCGAAGGAAAGTGATGAGCGCGAGTTCCTATTTCGGGGATAAGGAACCCCAATGACAACTTGCTTCGCTGGCTCATTAGGATCCAGCAGAATATTCTTGTTCGGTGCTAGTGGCAGCACAATTTCTTCTTCCAGAGCCGAGACTTCGAGAATCGGCACTTCAGGAACTTTGACAGTGGGCTTTGGTACAACAAGTACCGCTCCACCATCTGTTCGGGCTTGTTTGGAAGAACTGACTTCCAAGACTCCTTGCTTGAAGTGATCTGCACGGGTTAAGGAATTGATGTCGCACTTGACCACCTTTTTAAGATCAGAGACGATCGTGATGACCCTTAGGGGTCCTGGCATCTTCATCGTCGCGTAAGCTGAATGAACAGCAGCTATGAACTTCAGGAGGGATGGACTCTCGAGGATACAATTGTACATCGAATCAAAATTCGCCAGTGAGGACTTCTCGGCGCTTGTTGTCTCCGTGACCACAAGCAACGGTCAAATCAATCTTTCCCAAGGGCCTTGATGAGACCCCGAGAATAACTCCGTGGAATCTTTTATTCACAGGCTGCAATGCTGCTAATGGCAAATCCATTTCCTCATAAGTATGTTTCATGAGGAGGTTCAAGGTCGCACTTGTATCGACGAGAGTCTTGGCAACATTGCTGCGGTGGATGGGTATCTTGACGATGAACGGCAAGTTTCTGGTTGATAGCTCCGTCTTTGGGTGATCTTCAGGGCCGAACGTGATCGAGACGTCATACCACTACATCTTCTTGATCACAGAAACGGCATTGAGCACCTCCCACTCATACTTCTTGTACTGGGTTTTAGATGGAACCGCAGTCCTTCCGCCGAAGATCATGTTAACTTCGACGAGTTCTTCTTCATCTTCCTGCTCAACCCTCCGACCGCCCCTGTCTGGAGCCTCGGGTCGAGGTGCTGCCGGAGGTTCTGAAACATCCTTTTTCTTTTGATCAATGTAATAAATGCAATCAGTGAAGTTATGGAACTTGGATCAATGAACCGGGCACCACTTCTGTGCATCTTCGGATCTGTCGAAGGGTCGCTTCTTCTTTTCATGACGTTCACTACCTTCCTTTTTAGCAACGTTGAGCTCCCGATCATCAGGCTTTTTGCGAAAGCTCTTAGCCTTGGCTTCGAGCTTTTGATGCCTTGATGCAGGTTTCGGCAATTGACAAGAGGTGGCCCGCTGTTCGTGGTTTCTCGATGGCTAGCCATTCTGCAGTGTACACATCAGATACTCCTTCTTTGAAAGCTATAATGACCTCCAGATCTTTAATATGAGGAATAGAATTCCTCGCCTAACTGAACATCTTCACATAATCTCGAAGACTCTCATCGGGATTTTGTTTGATGGTCCGAAGGGTTTCCGCTGTTGAGGGCCTTTCGAAGGTCCCTTGAAATTCCTAATGAAGGTCGCGTAGAGCTGATCCCTAGTCCAGAACGTGGACTCGAAAAGATTAACCAGCCATGATCTGGTTAGTTCTGATAGAGCAGTAGACAAATAATTAGCCTTTACTCTATCATCTCGTCCAGTGGCTTCTATAACCGTGAAGTAAATCTGAAGGAATTCTTCAAAATTAGATAATCCGTCGTACTTTTCAATCGGGCCTGGCTTGAATTTCTCAGGTCACCGAACTTGACGAAGACTTGAAGCAAGAGTCTTAAATGAGCTCCGGCTAGATTGAGCCCGATGAGGAGCAACTTCAGTTGCCTCTCTATGATGCTTGCTGGCATCAATGTCATTGCGTGCATCATGTCTGCACGGGTGTTCACCAGATTGACCCCTTTGACTTCGTTGCCTGTCGAGACTATGTCGTAAATCTCTAACAGAGAGACGGTGTCCCTGTCGGGGAGATGTAGCCAAAGCAGAGGGTCCTCTTCGGGAGGATATACCTCTATGAGAATTGTCACGGCGTGAAGCCTTAGGCTGGTTTTGTCTTGACGGCATAGAATGACCTATGCGACCCGCAATCTCCAATCCTTACTAGACCAATGGTGCCAGAGACGAACCATCAGCTGCTAAATGCTGCATGCATTCTAGGATAGTTTGGAGACGAGCAGCTTCAAAGTCAGTTTGTACTGCATGCATTCTAGGATAGTTTGGAGACGAGTAGCTTCAAAGTCAGTTTGTAGATTACTTACCGAGGGACTCGGCAAGTTGGTTCTATGTGTACTAAAATCAATGGTGAGAAAATTACTCGATGACCTAGCAAAGGTGCTGGATCATTCCTCCCAGTCACATTGATCTGTCGCATCTCAATGTTGCGATTCCACTCTGGATACCCCATTCTTGAGGGATAATTCTCATCGGAGCCGAAGTCATCGTCGGTGCAGTCGTTGTCGCTATCGCTATTGGAGTTGTAGCATTCTAGCCTCAGCTTAGAGAACTTACCATTGACAAGGTTAAGAATCACTTTGGACTGGGTTGGTAACTGCTCCAATTGATCCTTTGAAGGACCAACACATAATCGAGACCCGAGTGGAACACTCGAAATCTCAATTGTAGTAGGCATCTCAAACGAGATCTGAGAAAAAGCTTTTAAGAACTCCGGCCGATGGGCCAAAGAACCTTCTTCATCGGCGACAAAAACTAATGTTCCGAAACGAAACGTGGTGCCAGCCGAGAACACAAGGTTGCTTGTGGAAGCTATGGATGAAAATTGGACTAACTTCACCTCACACTTTCTCTTCCTAGCGCGCATCCGTCGACGTCCAAAATACGAGTTCAGGAGATCGGCAGTATTGTGAATAGAGTCGAGTGTGCAAGTATTGTGAAGCTAATCACGAAGAGGACTGACACGAATAGTTTAGACTGGTTCAGGTCTCTTGAAGGATAACAACCCTACGTCTAGTGAGTGTGTGTTCTTTCTTGCTCTGAAAAACAAATGTCTTGCCCTGTTGGACAGGTTACATATTTATAGAAGGTACGTGCCTCCCGTGGTAATGATAATTACCATGTCATAACACTGATAACGTCTATTTCTAATTACAACGAGCGTGGCTATTAAGCGTAACGGCTCTTCAATTAGCGTTAACTCTCTGACAATTAATCGTGTTTCAAATACCGTGTCGTACGTCGTGAGGTTATGGGTAGCTGTTCGACAAATGACCGTTCGAATCTGGGCTAAGACCCACAAACGTCTTCGGTAAATTTTGATTTCGGACCACATCGACAATATATATAATTTATATTATTAAAAATAATTAAATCCAACGTTCAAATTTTGTAAATAGACCACGTACCCCAGCTGCCCAACCAAGTTTGGCAGAGGCGGTGGCACTGCAGATGCGATCTGTATGTAATCGTGAGCCAAAATGTGGGGGGATTAACAGGTAGACGTACGTGCCGACGAGATGCTAGGCAACACGGGTTCGGGTCAGTTTCTTCCGTCACATCCATGCAAATGGCAAAATAGGAGCGCCGCAGTGCCCAACCAACGCCGCTCTCCCTGACATCCCTGTTAAGACTGCACTAGTGCACGTTGACTTTTGAGGACAGATGACAGATTCCATCCGCCAGCCTCAACCCAGAAGTCAGCCAATCATGTGTTGCCTGACAAACGTCAAGATCGTTGATTTGAAAGATGTACATGCGCGTATCAAAGGGTGTTGATTTTTCGAAGCGACCATCTCTCTCATTCGCCCTGGCCTCGATTTCTCGGTCGCCTAGATGGAGGCTCCTTAAGTCCTACCCTGACCAGAGAGAGCCCTTACCCTAATCTCGTCAGGCTATCACAAAGTTGGGGAATACAATTTCCAGCCTCGATCACGATAGGCATATACATATATAGTCAAAAAAAAAATCAAGCGCCTAGGGAGCCTTGAATCTTCCTCCGACTCGGAAGGAAGCCACCCTCCGCACCCCCCCCCCCCATAAGCGGCACCATCCGCCCTCTTCTTTCTTCTTACGGTGTCATTTTCTTCTTCCTCCTCCGGTCCTCCCTCGTCAAAGCCTGTTGCCGAAGAATGAGTCCTCCCTCGTCAAAGCATGTTGCCGAAGAATCCATTATTGCGTACGGATTTGTACCCTAAATCCCACCTATGCCTCTTCATCCACCTCCAAGCATAGAAAGTGGTGGTGAGGTTGGACTGCCAGCGTCCGGATTTTGCCAATGGTGCGGTGAGGCGGCGATTTGCCGCCGGCCGTGGTGGAAGTGACAGCGGCGGCGCCACCTTTGAAGTCGGGTGGCGGTGGAGGCGACAGTCGCCTCGGGTTGTAGAGTTGGTGCAGTAGTGGTAGAGGCAACGAGGGCACTCTTGTAGCCGTGCAATGGAGGCGTCATATTTGCGGAGCTCAGCTGAGTTTGACGCAAAGGGAGGCGAATAAGACCTGAGGAACCCTGAGAGCTTGAACGAAATTGATTAACAAAATAGAGTGAAAATCATGGCTTTAAATTTTGTTTTGGATCCGTAGAATTGATTCTAACAGCTGTCTAAAAAAAGGTAAAATGGAATTATGCCTTCTTTTGGTTTGACGAGATGCAATCCATATCCACAGAGGTTCACCTGCCACTGTGCCACAGCTATTTCCCTGTACTCGAGAGATACTACAGTGTGTGTTTGAGAGGTACTCAAAATATCTCCACTTCTTCCATTAATCTCAGTGGTTGATTTTTAAAAATTGGTATCGAGTTCATTATTTTTTTGTATCGGACTCATTATTTTTGGTATCGAGTCCACTATTTTAGTACATTTGATCAGGTACCTTCTTATTTTTAACCGTTAATTCTGATAAATGAAGGACTATGACTAATTTCAAGCATTGTGTCTCTCACTTCACCCAGTTACCAGAATCTAGAAACTACAATACTACTACACAAAAAGGAGCTAGGATGACTAGACGACCCGCTGTATGTTTCCAATCACTCGATACGGTTTCACAACTTGCACTAATCTATTGCATTAAGTCGCTAAATCAAACACTTGATTAGTCAAACTCAGTCGGAGCTCCACTGAAGCTGATCGTCATCCATTCCAAACTCAGTCGGAGCTCCACTGAAGCTGATCGTCATCCATTCCGTTCCGTTCTGTTCTGTTCCATTCTATCCCGGGGCTGGGAGGAGCAAAACAATTTCTAGACGCTTGCCGCCAGCCGCCGCCCCCGTTATAAATAGCCGGCGACTCTAACCCCGTATGCTCTCGGACCTCTTATCGCTGCATTCGACTCAAGTCACCACTCACCACCAAGTCACCAACCTTTCCTCAGCTTTGGCTAGCCAACCAGCTTCCTTCGCGGCCCTAACCCTAAGAAGCGGCCGCGGGGAAGGCTCGTAGACCTAACGGCGAGCGAGCGATGCAGCACACGGCGCGGGAAATGCAGCCCACGGCCACCGGCGCCGGCCAGATATCCCTCGACGACCTCTGCGCGGCCGTCAGCGCCGGGGGTGTGCACGACGAGTTCCTCGACCAGATGCTCGGCGGCCTGCCACCGTCCGCATGGACCGACTTGTCCGGCGGGAAAGCGCCGGAGGGCGGTGCGCAGCATCAACAGAAGTTCGGGGGGATGTACGACGAGTCCGCGCTGCTGGCGTCGAGGCTCCGGGAGCATCAGATCAGCGGCGGCGGAGGAGCGGAGACCAAGCAGATGGCCGATCTGAGGCAGGGACACCACGTGATGCTCCAGGGCATGGGCCGCTCGACGGGCGGGGACGGCGGCGTGCTCCTCCCGCTCACCCTCGGCAGCGGCGGATCTGGCGGCAACGTGCAGGCGCTGCTGAAAGCGGCCACGAATTCAGCCGTACTGATCCGTCGCCCTCTTCTTGCTCAAATCACCTTGCTGCCTTTTTTTTCCCTTCTCTCTCGTCACTTGAAGAATCCGGAATCTTTTGCGAAAAGCTGGCGTTTTATTCGGTGTTCGTTGAATTTGTTCCAGGGTGGAGAAGCCGGTAGCGTGTTCGGCGGCAGCTTCACCGGATCGCTCCAGCAGCAGCAACAACAGCAACGTTTCCAGCCCCATACGCAGGTTTGCCGCAGTACATCGACAAACCACAGGTGCACATAGACAAACACACGTGCGACTCTCTAATCTCCAAACTTGGTTCTTGATATCCTCGCAGCAGCAGCAAACGGCGCCTATGTCAAGCCAGGGTTTCGGTGGTGGAGGAGGAGGAGGAGGAAGCGGTGCGTCGCAGCAGCAGGGCGGCGGCGCGCCGGCGCCGCCCCGGCAGCGCGTGCGCGCGCGACGCGGTCAGGCCACCGACCCACACAGCATCGCGGAGCGGGTGAGCCACGCCACGCCTACGCGGCTGTCCTTCTCCTCTCTCAAATTCTTAATTTCGCCATGCGTTTGCGACCGGTCGCGTCGATTAGTTGGTAGTGCTAGTTAACAAAATCCGCGGGGCAGATGCTAATCAGTACCCTTGTCTGTCGTTATTTCCTCGATTTGGATAGTTATTCGTTCCGGCTCCCAACCAGCAATATGCCCCTTCCGTCTTGTACTCCGTATTCTTCTTCGCCGGCCATACTCCTACATGTTTACGACTTCTCTTACACATAACCATCTTTTATCTTCTGCAGCTCCGGAGAGAGAGGATCGCTGAGCGTATGAAGGCGCTGCAAGAGCTGGCGCCCAACGCCAATAAGGTGAGCAGAGTTCGACTGAGCATACTCGCTGCTGGGGTTACAACCGCCTAGGGCTTTGGTTGTTGGGAGACGCTGCTAATAAAGGTTCCCCAATCACTCGAGAGTTTGTGCCGAGGAAAATGGGGGGATTGATTAAACTATGCGAAGACAGCAGCTTTATTTTGAGTTCAATGCCGCCATGCCCGAGCACGGAGAGCTTTCAGATTGAGAGCTACGCATGGCCTACTTGACCGGCACCGTGTTCCCTCGGCGACCGCGCAGGGGTTCCCCTCCTAGAATTCCTGCCCATGTCCCGCGAGCCGCGCCGCGCCTCTTCCGACGACAAGAGGCTTTAACGCTTTCTTTTCAGGTTTCCATTTTGCTTTTTGATCAACGAGCTTGGCTTTTCATTGCGCAGACGGACAAGGCGTCGATGCTGGACGAGATCATCGACTACGTCAAGTTCCTGCAGCTCCAAGTCAAGGCAAGCATGAAATGCTTAGTGGACTAGTGGTGGCTTAACTATGTTGTTGCTGACATGTAGTAGTACTAATCTGCGTTTACCAACAACCCACGCAGGTGCTGAGCATGAGCCGGTTAGGTGGCGCCGCTGCCGTCGCGCCGCTCGTGGCCGACATGTCCTCGGAGGTGACATGCAGCTTCTCTCTCTCCCGCCTCTTCCCTCTCGCCACCCTACTTTTCCCGCACCCGAAAGAATCAGCGGGGATGTGAACGACCTTTTCAGCGCCGCGGCCGATGGCTACTGCCACACCACAGTACCCCCCGCGTGCCGCAGTGCGAAATGGCGTGACTGCCCTCCCTGACCACCACCACCACCACTGGTGTACGAGCGAGGCGTGCCTGCCGTCTCTGACTCACTCGTCGGTGCACGTGCAGGGGCGAGGCAGCGGCGGCGGCGGTGCGTTGCCGGCGGCGGAAAGCGACGGCGCTCTGGCGGTGACGGAGCAGCAGGTGGCCAAGCTGATGGAGGAGGACATGGGCACCGCCATGCAGTACCTGCAGGGGAAGGGCCTCTGCCTCATGCCCGTCTCCCTCGCCTCCGTCATCTCCTCCGCGACGTGCCACATGCGCCCGCCCGTCGCCGCGGGGGCGGGGCTCGGCGCCAGCGCGGCGCACCACATGGCCGCCGTCATGCGCTTGCCCTGCGTGAACGGCGACGCCAGCGCTGTGCCGGCGTCGCCGAGCATGTCAGTGCTCACGGCGCAGTTGGCCATGGCCAACGGAGCCGGTGCCGAGCAGCAGCAGCCGCCCAAGGACGGCGCGTCCGTGTCCAAGCCATGAGCTCCCGACGACGGCCGTTGTCTCACCAACGGCGGAAACCTGACGTCAACATCCGCGGGGCCGGGGTCCCACGATCTAGCACGCTTGGTCTGGCGGGAACCAATCATGGGCTCCCCTGAGGGGCCACGGCCCCTGTACAATGCAGCAGCAGTAGTAGCCCGTGGGCTGTCCGATCTCCTGTGTGTTTCAGGTTTTTTTTTTTCGTTTATAGTGTAACCATTATTTTCTTTCTGTTTAATATTTATCCTGTATGCTTCTTAAAATTCAAGTAAATATATTTTAATCAAGGGCTGTTCGATCTCCTGGCTTTGTGCCAGCTTTAGCCTTTCTTTCCTCTCCGTCCGCATCAACATTTTTCGGTACCTTTTTTCCCTGCCTTTGCTTGGACCCCCTTTGTGGTTAATTTACGCACAAGTTTGTCCTTCGCGGTTGGAAGGGGAATTTGGTCTCATGCTTTGGCTAATAACCCTTTATTTTTTGTCCTTCTTTTGCGCCTGGTGTATCTGCTTGAATTTTTTTTTATATAAATTTCACAAAATTACATGTATTTTATCTATATTATCATAAAACTACAGATTTAATCTAAAATTTTAGAAAACTACATATTTACTACAGTAATTTCAGAAACATATGTATAGAATCTGTAGTTTTGTCTATATTGAATATAAAATATGTAGTTTTATGATAAATTAGATACAATATCTGTAGTTTTGTGATAAATAATATATAAAATATGTAGTTTTATGAAAATATTACTTAGGGCCTGTTTGGATCCGGTCGACTAATTGTTAATTCGGACTAATAATTAATCGACTAAAAATTAGTCGTAGTCTGTTACCTGTTTAGAGTAAGGAGTAATTGTTAATCCATCCTTCAATAAAATCTCTATTTTACCCCTGACTAATTATTAGTCCGCGTATGTTTGATCTATGACTAATTGTTAGATCGCTAGTTGTATTACCTGCCATGTATTTAAATATTGTACAATTTTTC
>BCLF01000039.1:1381849-1392440 GCA_001602275.1 Zoysia japonica
TTTTTGTATTTTCAAGATCCAGGCACAAGCTTACAGATGGGAACATGCATGGATGACCAATGCAAGGCGTTTAGTATTCAGAAATGCTGTCAACTTGGCTGCACCATGTAAGCAAATGACGTCTCTTAGCTCAGCATCGCTTGGTTTATGACCTTGTTAGCCGCACTGCAACTTGACCTTGACGGTGGCATTTATGTTTGGACTATTTAACTCCTGCATCTTTATCTAAAAAAATTCAATTCCTGCATCATTTTTTTTTTTGCCTCTGATTGCTGTCTCACTGGCCCAGTATTGTCCCTGCTAATTTTGGTGGGCCGATTAGTACGCCATGGTTTTTAACCGGGAACAGATTTACAGAGATTAAACTACTGAAGTGTGGCAGGTCGATCTTTGATCCGCTGAGCTGGGCACCGTCGATTTCCAGGCAGGGTTCTAGAAATCAGTTTGGATCCGGTTTTCTACAGTGCGAAAAATTGATTGGCTAGCTGGAAAAATTGTCCGGTTAACCAATTCTGCTACAATGTTAGGTTTGGATTTGAGTGAAAATTAGTTACTATCAAAATCGAATCGAACCGATTCATTGAAAATCACGAAAATTGATCGGTTTTGAATGATTTCTAAAACCCTGTTTCTAGAGCACTGAACCTTAGGGAAAATCAGTGGCGGAGGATCATGGTGGCTAAGTATGGCACTTGCCATACCTTGATTTGCTGCCATAATTATCTACTCTCACTTTTTCATCATAAATCAACAAGCAAATATCTATATTTTCAGCTAATCAGCATTTTACAGCATAAAAAAAAGAGGTTTGCTGTGAGTTTTCATTTAATTAAAATTTGCTCTATAAACAATGTGAGTTAACTTAGCTACTCTTATAACGCTTTTTAGTTGTTGTATGTGATGTGATAAGCTCATCACACTTTAAATTTTCTTCATCCTCCGCCAACGGGGAAAATCGCAACGCGCCTTGCAGTACCAGCAGGTCTGCCACAGTGGAAGTGTGGAACTGGTATGCGAGCGCGACACGGCGTGAGAAGATGCACGTGTTCTGCTCATGGAGGTCTGATGATCACGAGGCGCGCATACGTCGTTGCCGGCTGACCGTCTCGTCCCTCTCTGTTATGGAGATTGTTTTCAAAGCTCCTGATACTCCGGCACAGCACAAGCGAGAGAGGAATGCATGGGGGCACGCTCCATGGAAACGCGCCGCTGTGCCTTTGGACTTGTGGAGCAGACGAGCAGAGCTCGGCCCGTTCCTGCTGTGCCGGAGAGACAGGGAGAGAGGTCAACAGGAACGAGCAGCACACAGGTCCTCCTGGCGCCGCGCCGACGACATGGGTCGGTGACGGGTCTCCATCGGTCAGGGCGCGCACATGAAGAAGAAGAAGAAATCTCCTTCCTGGAGAGGCAACTCCTGCAGTCCTGCTCGGCTGCGTCCGGATATTGGGGGACTTTTGGAGGCAGTACTACGTACGCGCTGCCTCAAGCGCCGGAGCCGCACCCACCCTCATGTGCCGGAGTAGGAACGCAACAGCGGTGAAGAGCTCGCTCGCTCGCTGAGTCGCTGGCGCGGTAACGGCTTTGTACGGCCCGCGCGCCACGAGCCACCGCCACCGACACCGCCGGCACGCGACCCACGCGCAGCATTCAAGCGGCAGCGGGCGGGCTCCGTCCCATGTGCCGCCGGATCGGTTTACGCTGCCTGTACGGCGCGACGCGAGAGGACAACAAAATACTCTACGTACCCTGGGTTGATGAGGTCATCACGAGGATCCGGTGTCCCGGATCACTGGAGAGGCTCCGATCCGGCCATCAGCACCACCAACCCCACGTTGCCGCCGCGTGACGGGCGAGCCGCTTCCGCTCTACCCGTCCGCGCGTCGGCTCGTGGAGTTGTGCTCCATGCGCTAAAATAAGCGAATTTATTACATGTAACTTTATATACAATTTACTCTCAAAACCGTTAAATCAAAATATAAAAATAAACACATATATCGTTGACAACCTCCAATCAACTTTATTATAACTTTTACCAGCGCCCACGGCGGGGAGCGGCGTGATGGCCCGGCCTCCTTAAATTTGTGGGTGGCGAGGAGCGGACCGGCACAACGGCGCCACCGCTCCTTCATAGCGACGGGGCGAGAGCCGCGAGATCACCGAAGATTGATTTGTTGGGGATCTCAGCATCTAACGGAGAGGGCAGAGGAAATCAACCAGACAACAATACCAGCAAAACTGGTCCATACTCATTGAAGCAGGAACTGTCTATGCAAATTCATAATCAAGCCAGATTGCATTTTGAAGGAAAAGATGATGCAAACACCAAACGCAAGTTCTAGTGAAAAGAACAGCGTATGCAAATACGCTAGTAGAATACACACTGAGAAAAGCAAGCAGAACAAAGAACATGGTGAACTGATCACCAGTTACTTTATAAGAAAAACAAAGTTCATCACAAAATGGTACAGCATAATAACCATGCTAAAGGAACAACAACCGAGAGAATCGGAACTAAAAAAACCTAATTCAAAAAGGAAATCATCACAAAATCAATAGACAAAGGAACCAATTTGCTAGCCCCCATCTAGCTTGACAGGACCAGTTACTACACTCTACACACCACGTCCACATGCATGTTCATATATAGATTTTAATTTAGCTCACTATTAGTTCCTGCTGGAAATCCAAAACCGACGCGGACAACACCGCATAGTTCATTCACTATTGTTTCATCTCTATTCTTTTCACCAGTGAAACTCCCAAACTGGTACAGAACAATAGACCCAAAAAATGCATCACACTGCACTGTGATAACTGATGTGTGGTAATAATTACAAGCTTTATGCAAAACCATTTTTTTAGCGAATAATGAAGAAGCTTGCTTTTAAGTTTCATGAGAAAGTACTATTCAAATGCAGATGCAGGTTTGTGAACAAATAGATGACAAGTTCCAACACGGCAACATCAAAATGTCTTTGGCTCTTCACATCTAGGAAGAAAACTGTATTCATATACCCATAATTCAATGTTGGTTCAAATATCGATGGGCACATAAGTAAACATCAGTTCAAATAAAGGACTGAAAAAGATACATGAGTGCCTGATTCAGTAATGTTTTCAGGATTCAACAAGAGAATGAAAAGAAGGCATATCCCAAGAAAAGGTTCATTTCAGGCAGTATAAATAAATCATTCTCCATGAATGATGCAAAGTATATACTGAAGAGGCGGTAACTGCTAAACATACAAAAATAGAAGTTGACCTCAGTAAATAAAGGAGAGCTCCAAAAAATGGGCAAATCGACAATAGTTAAAAATCTACACACATAGCTATATTATTGTTCATAACCCATAAAGCAAAAGCTCTCTGTGACTATGCATAGTCAAACTATCATTTAGCCATGTATGCATTGTATAAGATGCTTCACCATAGTTAAAACAAAGAGGAAAATGTGGAAGCAAATGATGAGAGCTGGTACGATGGACAAATGTCCACATAATGAAGTTCAAATTGGGGAACTGTTAAGGAACACAGACTGCATTAGGCAAAGACATCCCATTAAACGAGTGTAACCCAAATGTTCAGTTCACTGTTATTTCATATGACCTTTTTGACCACTGCAATTGTAAATTGACATGGACAGTCGCCTTCTGGATAGCTCATCAGTTAGTTTGTGTTTCTGAAACAACTCAAACTCTTTTGAAATGATGCAGGCCAACTGACATAACAGGTGTTCAGGTGCAATGTGTTTACTAGTGTGGGGACTGGGAACTGGAAGCCACAAAACTACAAAAACATAATAGCCACCATAAGAAAAATGATACAAACTATATGATCAGACAGATTACGTAAACGACTCACACAAGATGTCTTGCTTTTCTGAAAGGCTAAGTCAGAATAGTGACTCAAAACACCCACAATTCAACAGAAAACCAATTCAACAATGTTATCTTGCTAGTAAATGCTGGTCAACCAATTCAGTGACATGATTTACAGGATTAGCTAGCATTCTCGACTTTAACAATGTTTTGAGCCTTCATTTGGTGACTTGGTTGTTAGTGTAGTCTCATAGCATTATAGACCTAGAGGAACAGCTAACATTGCATACCATCAAACCACAAAGCAAAATCATATACCGCAAATTATATCACCATATCTGGACATAACATGCAGGTGAAATCACGATTCAGAGACAAGGCCGTTGCTTTTCCATGGCAAGCAAAGGGGAACCATCAAACACACAATCACCAAACAGATTTCTTCCATTTTCATAAATAGTTCATCTTTTATTTAGCTATCCATTACTCAGTGAGCAGAGGTGGTCTCGCCACCCTCAAAGCCAAGCCCATACAACACACCAGCATATTTCTCAGTTACCCCGTTGAAGTACGCATCCTTGAGCTTCTTGAAGGCGAGCGCAGTCAGAAGTGAGTCAGATCCCGCCTGGTGGCAGATTCCAACCCGTGCAACGTCGAGTAGCTCAGCGAGCTTGTTAAGCCCACCGTGGAGGCTGTTGCAGAACCTCATCAAGTGCTTGATGTCGTATAAAACGGGGAAGTATATCTTGATGAGATCGAAGAATCCAGACATGGTATCGGGCAGGTTTTTGCCAGTGAGCAGCTTGAGCAGGTAGCCGAAATCGTAGCCGCTGTGGAAGGTCACCCAGCGCACGTCGGAGTTGAGGACGACGCCGGAGGACATGAGCAGCTCAGCGAAGCGACGGGCGTCAGCTCCGTCCGCAGCGTGGCGGGCAAAGTCGATCCCGCTGCGGCGGAGCAGATCGATGGAGTCCGCCGCGGCGACATCGGTCCGGGGGTCGAATTCGCGGAAGTTGAACTGCCAGGCGCAGGGTCGGCTGCCCGGGCCGAGGGCAGGCAGCCCTCCTTGCTCATCGGAGAAGGTGAGCCCAAGCTGGATGAGTTTGAGCATGTTGACGTTGGCCTTGAGCGTGGCGTAGTTGGACTCGGCGGCGGACTTGAAGGTAGCGATCGGGCGGCAGACGACGCCGGGGAACTCCGTGTCCATGGCGACGTAGGGGTAGTCGTCGACGATCTCGCGGATCACGGCGAACTCGGCCTCGAGATTGTCCGCCCAGACCTCGCGGATCTCCACCTCGTCGGGCTTCTCAGCTGCAGGCGTCGACATCGGCTTCGGAACATCAAAGATTCGAGCTTTTCCCTCTCGTTTCCGGCCGCCGGAGCTCTTCCGGCAACAGCGGCTGGAGTTCGGGGGGTTGACTCAGGCCGGTGCGGGGGGTGGGCAGATGCGAGCGATGGGACCCACAGATCTACGGCGAGGGGTGGGGTCCCACCGTGGAGGGCGGGGGCGGTAGTGGGTGGGGGGCGAGATCCGGCGAGGGCAAGGAGAGCCCGATTGGGGAGAGGAGGGAGGAAGAAGATGGGAGGAGAGTAGAAGGGAAAGTGAGCCCCGTTCGTCGCCACGTGATGGGGCCCGCTGGGATGATTGCCGGCCAGCCGTACCGACAAGGTTACAAAACCGCTCAAAATCGACGGTTTTGGTGGTTTTCATTTTAAAAAATTAAAAAAGATTGAAAATTTGAAAAATTCGGAATATCGAAAACGGATCGAATAACCGATAACATCAGTGGGTTTCAAATTTTGAAATCTAAAACTATAAAAACCGAAGAAATCGGTCGGCTAATCGATAAAACCGAGCGGTTTAGAAAACCGAGCGGTTTATTGTAGCAGTTTGTTTAAATTTTGAATTTTCGTGGTTTTTGACTGATTTATTCGGTTTTCGCAGTTTTCATTAAACCGTTCGATCGATTTTAGCTGTTTAAACGAAATAGTAAACCGTGGTACCCACGTCGTGGGCGCGGTTTCTTCACTGCTTAGTAGGAACTCTTATTTACAGGCTGAAACGGTGCTAGTAGCAATGTTAATTTGGTGGGCCGCGGTTTTGTCGCTGGCTGGTAGGGACCCGGGCTCTTTGCCCGTGTCTAATGGTGTTGGCTAGCTCGAGGGCGGCATGTCATCTACGGACCGAAACAGTGTTGGGAGCAATGTCAATTTGGCATGCCGCAATTTCGTGGCTAGCTGATAGGGACCCGGGCTCCTCCGCCTGTGTCTGATGGTGTTGGCCTGCATGAGGACGGCACGTCATCTACAGATTGAACTGAAACGACGCTGGTAGCAATGTCAATTTGGCCCGGTTTGATTGAATTAGTTATCTTTTAACAGTCCTTTATTTTGTATGGGTGACCTTAATTAGATTATGCATGCTAATTAAAATATTAGTTCTAATCTTCTTAATTATCGTAAAATTTTCTTTTTCTACTCTATTGTTAGTAATTGTGGCTTGATAGACCTTGGTTATCATGGACCTGCTTACACTTGGACTAACAGAAGATAGCTTCTAAAGCTACTTTTCAGAGATTGGATAGATGTTTGGCTAATCATGAATGGTGCAAAAAATTTCCAAACACTAATGTTTATCACCTTCCCTACTTTATGGTGACCATAGTCCTATCCTCGCTATTCCTCAATCTAACCCCACTCGCTGGAAGATGGATTTTAAATTTGAGAAATGGTGGCTTTATGAAAGTGATTTTCAAGAGGTAAGTAAAAATATTTGGACCAGGCACTCATATCTTCCTTTTCACAAAAGAATAAAACAACTTGGTTTTCATCTTCAAAACTGGTCCAAAAAACAAGAGGTCTTTAAACAGCCAGCTCAATCATATTGAAAATGAAATAGCAAACTTGCAGGCCCTACCTACTACTGAAAGCAACTTTGCGCTTCAAGATCTAACTTACAAGCATGCTTGTATTTAAAACAAAATTTCTGAGTACTATAAGCAGCACTTCAAAAAGAAATCTTGTATTTAAAACAAAATTTCTGAGTACTATAAGCAGCACTTCAAAAATAAATGGATAGTGAACGGCGACAGGAATACATCCTTCTTTCATAATAGTGTCATTAAGAGAAGAAGGAAAAACAGAATTGGAGCAGTAAAAGCTGAACAAGGGACTACTGTAACAACTAATGAAGAGATAGCTAATTTTCATAAACTATTTTCGCAATCTTTTCTGATTTAATTTGCAGGATGATGCTTACTTTCAGAATGCGAACAACTTGAATGTCATCAGTGATGATTCTCTAACCACATTCCCCACAAAACAAGACATCTTCAATGTTTTGAAATCGATGAGAGCTAATGCTGCCCCTGGTCTCAATGGCCTAAATGTGAAATTTTACAGGTTCGCATGGAGCTGGATTTGTGATGACTTGTATAATCTTGTGAGATCATTTTTTATCAATAAACATCTTGCTCTAGGTCTTAAGAAAACTAATATTATTCTAATTCAGAAAAGGCTAATTGTTTAACTCCTCTAGATTATTGTCCCATTAGCCTTTGCAATGTTGCTTATAAAACCATTGCTAAAATCTTAGCTCTCAAGATGGAACTCCACATGCCTAGTTGCATTAGTAATTCTCAATTTGCATTTGTTGAAGGTCATAGAATTTCTGAAAATATTTCAATTGCTCATGAAATTGTTCACTCTTTTCAGCTCAAGAGTTGGAATAAATGTGCTTTTCTTATTCATATTGATCTTGCAAAAGCTTTTGACAGACTTAAATGGAGTTTTATTAAATTTGCTATGCACCGTTTGGGTTTTAATGATCAATTTATCAAATTAGTAGCTGCTTGCATTGAAAACCCTACCTTTTCAGTTGTTGTTAACGGTCACTCGTTTGGAAACTTGAAGAGTTCCAAAGGTATTAGACAAGAATGTCCCCTGTCCTCCTATCTCTTTATGATTGCTATAAATGAATTGACCTACAGGCTTCAAGAACAATTTCAGGTATTAAATTTACAAATAGTACTCCACCAATTCACTCTCTACTTTTTGCAGATGATGTCATTATTTGTGGAAAAGCCACAGTGCAGGAAGTTCAAACTATCAAAACAATTTTGGAGGGTTTTTGTAAAGATTCAGGCCAAACTTCCAACTGGACAAAATCTGCCATTTTATTTAGCTCTAGTACTCCTATGATTAATCGTGAGGAAGTCAAGAATATTTTCTGTGTGCCTCTTATATCTCATGATGCTTGTCATCTTGGTCACCCGCTCTTTACTTCTCATATTCCTAGAACTCATGTTTATGCTGTTTTAAAAAATAAGTTCAAGTTTAATGATTGAAAAGCTAATTCTATTTCTCACTTTGGTCGCACCACTTTTATTAAATCTGTTTTCTCATCTATCCCTGTCTACTATGTGTCCCATATTCTTCTTCCTAAATCTCCCTGTAATGATCTTACTAGTATCATTAGGCATTTTGGTGGAAAGGTAATAACGGGGATAATAGCAATAAACCCCTTTACCTTTCAGCTTGGAAAAAAATTTGCATTCCTAAAGGTGCAGGAGGCCTTGGTTTTAGAGATTTACATACTTTGAACAAAGGTCTTATTATAGGTCTAGCATGGAGATTGATCAATGAACCAAATTCTCTCTAGGCTCAAATCATCAAAGGTAAGTATTTCTCAAACACTTCCTTTTGGAAGGCTAGCTCTCATGGTTCCAAATCTTGGACCTGTGATTCCATTTTAAATATCAGAAACCATATGACGAAGCTGTCCAATGGCACCTTGTGAATGGAAATATCTCTATTTGGAATGAACCACGGTGCCCTATTTGGGCTAAGATTCATGAGCACTTAACTGATGAAGCCATGAGGTCCCCTCTTCCCATTTTAGTTTCTGACTTATGGTTATCTAATCCTAGAAGATGGAGTGTAGATTTGCTTATGTCAATATTCGATCAAAGTGTTGTACATCATATCCTGCAGGTTCCCCTCTCCCATTCTGATGGACAGGATACCCTCATTTGGAAACCTAACAAATTAGGTAAGTGGACAGCTCAGAGTGCTTACAAATACATCTATGAAGAGGAGTTTCAAAGCATGGTAAGGAAGCTCAATTTTTCTCCCCAGACCTCATCTATAATTCAAAATTTATGGCTCAACAACAAAATTCTTCCGAGGGTCTAAATGTTTATTTGGAGACTAGTCACTAGAAACATTGCATCTGTCAAAAGAGTTAATAAAAGAATAAATAGTATTTCCAAGCTCTGTTTCAGGTGTAACAACGTGGAAAGTGATGAACATCTTTTCTTTCACTGTGATTTCTCACAAGCTGTCTGGTTTTCATCTCCCTTAGCCATTAAAACTGATAGTTTGCGTGGCTCCAGTGCTCACATTTTGCATTTTATTATTGACTCCCTAAATTCTCAAGAACAAGTTGATCTTGCTTATTATATCCTTTAGTTCATTTGGAAAGGTAGGAATGAACTTAGATTTCAAAACAAAAACTGGACTGTTCAATCTGTTATTTTCTAAGTGAAAGCGTCTCAGAAAGCCCAGTATGAAGCTCACAACATCGAAGATGATAAAACATTCTTTTTTCTTGAATATTCAAGCATAATGCGACAAGATATTTCGACAACTTCCTTTAGTTTTTGTTGCAGAACCGATGCATCCTATAATCAAGACAATCAGGCTGGTTTAGGAATATACTTTTCTAACACTAAAGACCAGCCACACTGGTCACTTCACATTCAAGCAAAAGCAGATCTTGCAGGTTTAGCAATCCATGCGGAGGCATTGAGTTTATACCTGGGGATTTACATTGCAATAATTTTGAAGCTAATAGGTTGCACCTTCATGTCGGATTGCCTACCGATGATCTCGTACATCCAAAATTCTGAACAAAAAGCTCCATCGGAGAATCATCAATACTAGAAAAGATATTATGTTGATCCTAAATGAAATCTAGGGCACAGGGATCCATATTGGTAGAGATTGCAACTTTATAGCTGATGCCTTGTCAAAGAATGCTTTGAGTTTTGTTGGCACGGAAAATCTCTTTAATTGCTCAAATTATCAGCACTTTGATGGCTGCCCTTTCAAAGAATTAATATTATGTAAATTGCCTTCATAGGCCAGTTTATGTAAAATTTCTTGCATATGAATAAAAGAAAGCCCTCTCTTGGGCATATTGATCTTAAAAAAATTAGTTATCTTTTTTAAGAAAAATACGATTTGCAGGCTACCGGTAAAACCTCGTCCTAAACGATCCACATCAACACGCTCATTAGCGCCGCATAGAAATTCAAATTATTTAACACTTTTTGTTCGAACATCAATCATATGTTTGGTGCAAAAAAATAAAATAAAATGTTTGGTACAAAATACCAAACCCCGTTTCTTTCAGAACCTGCTATCACTGTCGCGGTTATAGGAAAAAACATACATAGAATTTTTTTAAGAACATGGAGTAGAATATTGAAGGAACATTTCACGATTGGTTGCACGCGTCCGGTGGATACCCTGGTTGACAACCGTGCCGCCGGAGCTGACGCCTCTCCCTCGCCAACAACCAACCCCATCCCCTTCCCTCCCAGCGATTCGCTCGCCGCCCCGCCCCCGCCGCGCGCCGCCGGGGCCTCTGTTTCCCCGACGCGACGAACCGGTAGGACGGCGCCGACGAGGAGGAGGCGGGAGCCATGGAGGCGTCATCCTGGGACGCCCTTCGCAAGCAGGTGACCCACCCGCCGAATCCCACCCCCCCC
>BCLF01000039.1:1392454-1412506 GCA_001602275.1 Zoysia japonica
CCCACACACACACACACAACGGGTCCTCGTGATCATGTTCTCGCCGCTCCATAGCCGGTGTAGGTGTCTGTCTCCCAGGGATCTGGGGCTTGCTTCTCCCGTGATGCTGTAATTGAATGAGGGATGGGTCTTGCGAATTAGGGGAGTCGCGCTGTTGGTCGTCGAACCCGTAGTCTACTCATGCGTTCAGCGAATGCCAAAACTTAGTTTAGTTTAGTACTCCATGTTCGTTGCGACTACCTGTTACTCTGCATTCCTTGTTGTAGAAATCGGTTTGTAACTGTTCACTTGTACCGTCTCTCAGTTGAACTTGTCATTTCTTCCTAAGTAGGGATGCAACCAGGGTTTACTATTTCGTTTAAACCGCTAAAACCGGTCGAGACTGGTTTAACGAAAACCGCGAAAACCAGAAAAACCGGTCGAAAACCGCTCCAAATCGAGAATTCAAAATTTGAACAAACTGCTACAGTAAACCGGCCGGTTTCTTCGGTTTTTACGGTTTCACATTTCAAAATTTGAAACCCACCGGTTTCACGGGTTAGCCGACCGGTTTTACCAATTTTCAGTATTCCGAATTTTATCAAATTTTCAAATTTTTTTAAATTTTTAAAATGAAAACCGGTCGTCCGGTAAAACCGGACCGGACTGGTTTCACTGAAAACCACGAAAACCGGCCGGTTTTGAGCGGTTTTGTAAACCTTGGACGCAACTAGGAGAAATGTGGCACCATATAGTATTATTCTATAGTGCTGGTAGTTAATCTGATTTTTCAATAGTGTCTAGTTATTGTTTCGTATGATAACCTTGTTTTAAATACTGTATTTCTCTTTTCAGGCCAGGAGGCTGGAAGCTCAGTTAGATGACCAAATGACTGCATACCGTAAGTTGGTCTCTATGAAATCGGATGGTTCAGAAAATGATATCGAGTCCGAGATAGAAAGATTGTTGAAGCAGCTGCAACAAGTAAATTCGCAAATGCAAACGTGGGTGTCATCAGGTGGTTCTGAAGTTCTTTCTCATACGCTGACTCGTCATATGGAGATTTTGCAAGACCTTACTCAGGTTCCAGCTGCCTCTTGTAGTAGTTTAGTTCCATTCTTAAGAATGCTTCAAGCATAATTAGACTTCCATTCCATCATGATTTGACTTCCATTATGATGGTATGATTTGATTAATCCACTATAGGAATTCTATCGGCTTCGATCAAGCCTCAGAGTGAAGCAACAACATGCTTCCCTACTTGACTTGAGAGATTTTGACAGAGCAAAGTTTGACGTTGAAGAAGCATCAGACTCAGCTGATCAAGCTCTTCTTCGGGAGCAAGCTGCAATAAGTAGGAGTACTGGACAGGTATGAGACGCCTTCCTTTTGGGGCACCTTCGAATTGCGTTTTGCTAACTCCTCTTCAAAAGAACAATATTGAAGGACACACCTTTCTATAAAACATATTAATATGAGCCCTAAAGCTTTCAAAGTAAAACTTGCACTCGACTTCCTATATGGGAAATAGTATCATTTGCCAAGATCAAAGAAATGAGTGAACTTGCTTGTCTTCTCAGTATGGTTGTGGCTGCTAAGGCCTCCAAAGGTGTCATTTCAGCTAGCTAGCAGAGCCACCTCATTTTCACACAGCAGGTGGGTTTTGCATGTGAGCGACTCACATCTCCAGGCTCACGTGGGTGGGTCCAACTATCTAACCTAGCAAATCTTTTATTTCCTTATCTTCCCGTATCTTTTCTAAGTTGTAAGGCATGTGAAGGATTTATCGGATGTGCTGACTAATTGTTACTTTCTTCTCCTGTCTCCATTATCTCAAGAAATGCTGAGCTTTGATCAAGTAGTAGTGTAGCGCTAGGTTATTCTATGGGTATTTGGTGCTCCTCAACCTCAATCATGTTGAGAATACTCCTTTTATATACTCATGTTTTAAATTGTTATCGTTATGACACAAATATTGTTCATTTTTTAACTCCTAGCACCAACAATTTAAAAACTGAGGGAGTATGCTTGTAAGCTACTAATATCTGATATTAGTTTCATTGAATTAAGGTGAGGTGTTAAGGGAAAATAAATGCCTCGCCTAGCAAATCTTTTATTTCCCTATCTTCCCTTCTTTTGTATATGCTTGTAAGCTACTTCTAACAAAATTGTTCTTTAGCCTCCACAGAAAGAGCCACAAAACTGATGCGTACTGTAGTGGCACCGTTACTGCATCCATTAAAAGCAACAAAGGTTACCAATCCACCATATAGATAGAGATGCTTCTAACAATTTTTTTCCCTTTGTTTTTTCTCTTTTATCTTTTTATGTATTTTCCGCTTCCTTTTTATCTTTTTTTTTAAAAAAAAAATCATTTGTGGTTCAACTTGCTTCGGACAAAAAGGCTTTGTTTTTGTTGTGAGATGTCCGAAGTATTTCTGCAAAATGATGTTGTATTCAAACGTCATTTGGTTGTATTGTTTCTAGAAACTAACTTTAAAGCTCTTTATATACTTAATCAAGAAAAAAGTAACTTTCTGGATAACTGAAACAGGTGGAATGAAATTGTTCATGACTGCTCATGATTTGCAAATAAAGACCTGCTTGTTAGCTTTAAAGGATATTGTTTGCATTCTTGAATGTAATCTTTTAGCTGTATGCTCATCTCAGGATGTAGGAGATTAATGAATTTTGCCGTGAAAACTAATAAGCATGGAATAAACTAATGATGTAATATGTCTAGAACTTATTTTGATCAAGTTTAGATTCTAGAGCAGAAAACGCCATTTCATTTTAAAGGTATACAGACATCAATCCCACTTGCCCTCAAAAATACTCTACTCCTAGGAAGTGCAGGGGATTCTGCTTGCAGATCTTTATTATGTACATGACCAACAGATGCTTCTTGTTTCACTGCTCAGATATCAAGGGTTTAGGGGGGCTTTGAACTCCACTGTTGGCTGCTCTGGCTTCAGGATCTACAATGCCCAGAAACAATTTTAAACAAATGTGATTGGTTCAAATAGGCAACGATGAACAAAAGTACTTAAAAGTTTAAGTAATATTATGGTTAAGATGCAAAAAGCAATCAAGCGGCTATAAATTTGAGCATGATATGGAGAGGCTTGAGCATTATTTAGAATCGCTTGCTGAAAATGGGGATCCACTGTATATGAATATAGCAGGTTTTGTTTGCTTTAACTAATGATCCCACTAGTTTGCAATTCCTTGTTCTGCACCAGCTGTTTTTTTTACCACTTGTGAACCCCAAGAATTAATTTGCCAAAAAACTCATCCATTCAAGTGAAAAGTAAATTCCAAGGCCCCAAGGCCGCAAGTGCACATGATGGTTGAAACTGGCGTGCAAACTGTATACTGACTCAGAGACTACAATACACAAGTAGGCTTTATATTTTCTCATTTTACTTTGCTACTGCTATGTTTGTTCATGCGGACTAAATATCTAGTTTTCAGCTGAGAAGTCACTTGCCAAAGCCTTGAATTTATATGTTTTTGGGAAAGCCTTCAGTTCTATAACTTTCATCTCGAATAGAGTACCAGTTTACAACTTCAGAATATAATGATGATTTTAGTAATGCCTGAAAAAAAGTTACAACTGTTACATTGCATACCAGATGGATAACGTGATATCACAAGCTCAAGCAACACTAGGCGCTCTCATGACTCAGCGGTCAACATTTGGTGGCATTACCACGAAGATAAGCAATGTTAGCAGCCGTCTTCCTTCGGTACGTATCAAACATGCAATGACCAAGCAACCATTTCATGTCTTCTTGTAGCGGACACTTAACAGATTTGCTTTCAACCTGACAGATCAACCACGTCCTCGCGTCCATAAGGAGAAAGAAATCCATGGACACCATCATTCTTTCGCTTGTCGCATCGGTCTGCGTGTTCCTCATTTTCATCTACTGGCTGTCAAAATAGTTTTTCGAGCAGGGCAAGGGTTTGGGATCACACTGTCAAAATAGTGTTGTAAGCTTGGGATCACACTGCAGAGTACAGATAATCAAGATTTATGTTTGTACAATATTGGTTGATTCAATATTATTGCGATTCCATCGTGCTGTATTGTATCCCCCATGTCTCACAGCTGTGTGCACCACACCAAGTCTGTACTGAACTTACACCTTCTTGTGTACGTCGGCTTGGCTTGGCTCCTCCCATGTTGCCCAGATCTAAACTTAGGATAGATCTTGACTTCCAGCTTGGGAAGTCTGGATCTGCCAGGGTGCAGCTGAAGGTTTCCATGCACAGTGTTCGTTTTTTTTTTCTCTCGTTGGACAACGGGATATAGGCTGTCTGCTTTGAGGAACGAATGGAAGGGAACATTGGAACTGCTTCGAGATCTCGCTGCGGACGATGATTGCTGAGAGAGACCACTGCTAGGAGGCGTCACTGGGAACGTGGAGCTGATCGCAAGAGACCAAACCGGATTGGCGCTACAGGCGACTAGACTCGTCGGCGTCCGGCACGCCCGGCGCCACCGGGGCCTCGTCCACATGCGGCGTGCCCCGGTGCCATCCCATCCGGCCGAGCGCTTTGGGGAGCAGGCACGCGGGTTTCCATGAGCCGGCGCCCACAGCAAAACGGGGTCGATAGTCGATTGAGCTGAGCTGCGCTTCTACCACTAATAAGCAGCATTGGGGGGTTTACCCATTGTAATGACGGGCATATCGCGCATCTTCCTGGGTAGCCTCAACATACGCTCCGCTAAACCAAACCATATCTCTGCTTTCAGTTTTTCTGTACTACTAGCTACCATGATCATCAGAGGCCAGGTCAGATCAGATCATCAGACCGCTTCACCTATCCATCCATCTTCCTGCAGCAGTTACCGTACCGTCTGCAGCGGATCGCCGGCATTGTTTGCCTCAGCTATATTAGGACTTGCTGCTTCAGTAACAACCATGGTCCTTCCTTCCTAATCCCAGGCAATTACCCGATGGATCTGTCCTAAACCAGCACGTGCACTTCTAACCCTCCACCGCCCGGTCCGGGTCAACCTTTGCGGTCTGCGGACTGCGCGTCCAGGACAGGTTATCCGAGCGATAGATGACGGTTCCGCGAGGCACGACGGCGGAAGCCGTTGCCGTAAACAATGTGCGTCCGAGATCGTCACACGGAGGCGTGAGCGAAGCTAATGTGGAAACCGGAGAACCAATCGCGTACACTGCACCCCCGGCCCGGGTCCGGTCAAAGGGCGGGCTGGTCGCCGTCGAGGGGAGTGGCTTGGCTGGCATTGGTCCATGGGTTTCCCGTGCTTGCAATGCTCTCTCATTCACTCGTCAGTGTTGCTGTCACCCTGAGCTCATTGTGGCTGTGGCAATTGCAAGTGGATCGAGAGGGCGACTTCTTCATGTACTTGAGGCCGAATTTCGACTAATTTGCTAGTACTAGTTAAAGAAGCGAATCTATGAATTAGATCCAGTTAATTAAAAAATGAAAAGAGATTGGTTCTGAGCTCTCGCTCCAGCTAAGGTCTTCGCAGAAATGTCATACGGAAATCTCACAAAAAATTTATAAAAATCAATTTAATTTTACAGAAAAAATATAAAAAATAAAAAAATTCTCGCGTTCCAAAAAAAGACCAAAGCCTTCTTTTCGAAAACAGGAAGCTCTAACTATCTACCACACCTCTTCATATATGGACGAGGCATCAGTATTATTCCACCAACCAAACCCTCGTCAAAGTCTCTCTCAACGAACTCTATTTATATAACTAGATAATGGTCGACATCGGGCCTTCAGAGCACAACAGCACGCATGAAAACCCGCTGCAATTTCCTCAAAAGCAAGTGGGGAGTCATCAGCGCGATTCATTCTGTAGAGTATTTAAATCGGCAATACGGCTCCAACCTCCACGACGAGAACATTTCAAGACGGTGTCCATTGTTTATCAATGCACCGTGACAGCCTGCCAAGAACTGCGCGCACCATACGCATTGTTTTGCTGTGGATCACTCGTGGACAACCTCCACTGAATTGCCGTACTAGTTTATTAAGCGGGGCTTAGCCACCAGCATCAACTCAAGGACTTAGCAAGCGAACAACTGACAGCCACGGCTCCAGCGACGCGCCAGCATGTGAACGTCGCGATCTAAACAGCCCGGAATTTGTCACCACCATCTGCTCATGATTGGGGATTACATTTGCAGTTGCCAATACTAGCCGAACAATTTCGATCTTTCCATCAAGCGGTGAGCAATTTGGATCAGACACGGGGTTCTCTAGCTGTTGATCTGGTTGGTGACCAATGTGATTATGAAAAATAATTTGGTCAGTCGATGACTCAAAAGCGCACAAAAACATTGCTCGGTGACACAATTGCAACTTACAACAACAGGAGGAGAAAAATGTTCGCTGAATCGAGAACCGGTCATCAATTGCAACAATGCCGGCGAGCAGTTTTCGATCGTCGCCGGGCTGCCATTAACCCTTCCAGGCGTAGACAAGGAGGGAGAAGCCGTCGCCGCGCTGCAGCTCGGCCTCCTCGTGGCTAGCCCAATCCATGACCGTCGAGCCACTCGCAAATGACGCGGAGGAGGACGCCACTGACGCCGAGGACGAGGAGCTCTCCTTGGCCAGCCACCGCGCCTGCCTCCTCTTCCTCCGTTGCTCGCCATTGCTGCTGCTCTCGCTCCAGTCCCCTCTGGGCCACCGACCAACGTAGCCTGCCCAGCCGTTGCCTGCTTCTCTCCCAGCCTTGTCCAGCGGCTCCTTCTCCTTGGCATCAGCCGAGTCGCGCTCATCGCCGCCGTCGTTGCCGAGCTCAAAGCGGAAGACGAAGACTGCGTGAGCCGGGGGGAGCGGCGCCGCTACAGCGGCGTCGGGGGGCGAGGCCTCGCGGGACGGGAAGAGCCAGTTGTGGAGGTCCCACGAGACCAGGACACGGTCGCCGCCGCCGAGGTCCACCTTCTCGCCGCCGCGGAACTTCCAGCGCAGACGGCGGACGTGGAGCACGCGCTCGCCGTCAACGGAGACGGACATGCCAACGTCAGCCCGCTCCCGCTCCCTCTCCTTCCCCTGCCCCTGCGTGTGGCCGCGCGACACGAGATCCACCGAGATCTCCCGCTCCTTGCCGCGGATGTTGACGCAGGTCCGGTGCCCGCGGCCGCCGTCGCGCATGGACACGTGCTCCCGCCGCGAGACGAGGACCGGGCCCGGCCCCGGCGGCTGCCGCGCCTTGGTCTTCCTGTACGCCTCCTCCGCCATGTCCCCCGCCACGACCGCCGTCTCGCCGTCCACCACGACGGCGACGAAGTACCCGGACGACGGCTCGGGGGAGCCCGACGGTGGGAACCGCGCGCGGGAGAGGTCCCACACGAGGTCCACCCGGCGGTCGCCCACGCGGAACCGCTTGGACCCGCGGCGCCGCCACAGCAGCCACGGCCGCACGCGCACGGCCACAGTGGCCTCGTCATCCTCCTCTTCCTCCATCTCCCCGTCGTCGTAGTCGGACGCCGCGGGGTAGCGGGATGAGGTCGCGGCAACGCGGAGCACTGCGCGGAGGCTGAGCCCGAACGCGGCGCGCGACCACGACAGCGCGGCCAGGCCGAGGCGCGTCTCGTAGACCGAGGTGGCCAGGCTGGTCCCCGCTCCCCCTGAGCCCGACGACGCCCCCGAGGCCGACGCCCCGCCGCCGGGCGCCGCCGCCGCGCGGAAGCATGCCGGTATCGCGTCGGGCATCTCTTCGGTCACGCTGCCCCCTCCCAATCCCGCTTGGATTCAGTCCAGAGATGAATCACCACAAAGAGCACGGGATTTTAGGCTGAAAAATGAAGGCTAGAAACGGAGGCGTTCCGGTGCGGTTGCACAGGTTGGACTTGGACCAGGGACCGGGCGCGAGGAGGGAGGGTTACATATAGCTCTGACGCGGCGGTGGGCCGTGGGCGTGACGCCAGGAGGGGATGGGATCCTCAGTAACATCCATATATGGTTGCTTAGGTGTCGTTTGAATCTAACAGAATAGTAAAATTTTATTAGACGAAAATTTTAAGAGTTTAAATTTTACTTTGTGCAACTCATATATTTTTATCACAATCTCTAGAATTCTAACTATTTGATATCCATAGCATTCTTTTAATCCAATCTTTAAACTATCTCGATGATTCAAACAGAGTCTCAGTCTCAGATAGTTAGATATAGGTTCCGTCTAATATATTAGGCTCCACTTGTAACTTAGAATTTTTCATATTTTAATATTTTTCTGTAAAATTAAATCGATTCTTATTAAATTATGTGTTCTAAATGGGACCTTACTGTTCATTAGTTTAATAAGCATATCTTTATCAACTTGTAAAGTGATAAACATATAAACCACCAATATAGTAGTGTCATGCAATGGAAGTAAAAAAATGTCATTATGCGAGAGGACACAAGCTTTTCTGCTTACGAGACCCAATCATGAGGTTTAGACCTGATCATGGGGGGCTGCTGTCAAAGCGTTCAGCCGTAACCTCGATTTGTTCGTGTTGGATCCTCGTGCGACTAAAGTAGATTTCATGTCGGTCCTCACGTTGTACTCCTACATGGCCAAAGAGAATGGAAGCAGCCGGGTTGGGGGCTCTACAAATTACAGTAAGCATCAACGAAGATGACGATGCGCGCCGGGCCAGGAAAAGTTCAATTACGCACGGGGAGACCCAGCCACCGCAGGCGCGACGAATAAGCGAGCAGTGCTCCACTTCAACTAAATTTAGCGCATGTTGGAGTAGAGCAAGTGAGGTTCGTGTCTTGATGATTCCGGCGTTGAGTCGTTCTCGGTAGCCGTGGACCGGACCAGATCGCCGGACGGCACAGGTAAGACGACCGGCGAATGGAGGAGGAATGCACGCAGCAAGCGGTCACTGGACCGTGAGCCCCGGCGACGACTTGGACCGCCGCCTGGGTTTGAGTTTAGTTTTACTCGCGGTCGCCGCCGGTCCAGAACCGAAGTCCGTCGCCGGCCGCCTGTTCAACGGCTGTTCTCCACGCGCATCTGCTACTGCTCCGGCCAGAGAATGCAACGCACCGATGCAGGCATGCAGCCGCGGCAAGTGGACGCCCGACATGCGTACAAGCAAATGGTGGCAAGGCGAAGTGCAGACTGCCACCCTAGATGTGACCCAACGGCCGTGCGATCCACCGTGAACCCGACAAGAGCCCCGCGACGCGATGCCATGGCACCCTCCAACAGTCACCGTGGTCGCTGGTAGCGGCGTGTGCCGGCCGGCTCAAGTGGCGCCGTCGACGGCCCCGCTTGGCTGCGCCGGCGCGCGACCAGCCGGCACGGGCGTCAACGTACGCCGGGGCCGGGGCTGGGGCTGGCCACGCAGGCCCACGCTCGACGCTGTTCCCGGCCCCAGACGGCGGCGCCAGACGGCCCGAGGCAGCAGCCGTCGTGCGGATGCCGCAGCGTGCGTGCCAGCCGAAACGGGGACGAGACGACGGAGAGATGATCCGAGCGCGACGCGAAAACGGGGACGAGACGGTGGATGGAAAGCGAAAGTCCCGGAGCAGTCGATTCGGATCGAAATTCGAGTACTCGACCCATCTGCTTGGATCGATCACCGGTAGCCACATCCCTCTGGGGTCAGGAAAATACACTTCCATGCATGTCGGCCTGATCTTGTGAGTTATTCACCTTGTCGACTTCGTCATCACTCAAAAGTCAACACCAGGCAGGCAGACTTGAGACTCGTCAATGCACATACCAGCTGGGAAACCATAAAAGACCGTGGACCAGAAAACTAAATCAATTTCGCTATTTGTATGATCTTTTCAGCGTTATTTTTTTGTCTGACGCTGTTGAGCTCGCTCCAGCTATGAAAATAGGGGCAGTAGAAACAAAACGCAACAATGTTACCATCAGATTAGTATAAGATCTAATTAACTAACTCTCTCCATTCTTAAATTAACGTCGTCATTGACTTCAAATATCAACTTTGACCACTCGTCTTGTTCAAAAAATTTGACCAAATAACACTAATGATAAATCACATTATAATAAAATATGTGATATTTATTGAAATTTTTGAATAAGACGAGTGGTCAAAATTATTGTTTAAAGTCAACGACGATATCAATTTAAAAACGGAGGGTATAAAAGAGGTTCCATTAGCATGACCCGTTTTGCAAGCATTTGTGTTGCCAGTGCTCTGTAGGGCAGAGTCAACGAACCTATTCATGGGATCCTTTCCAGCAGAACTTTGTGGAAAAGAACACGGTGCACTTTGTTCTCAATGTCAATAGCTCCCAGTGATATTGTTTCTTCTGAAAATAACTGTAATTATATTAATTGTGTATTCGTACGGCGTTCCTCTTTACTACTATGTTTTTTTCTGGAGTACGATGCGCATTTTTACTGTTTGCAATTCGGAGCTTTTATTTATACATCTCTCTCTTCTTCCCTTTTTTAAAATGATTTCACTGAAGAAGAATATTGCCAGAACATGGTCGATTGATATCTCATCATCAAAAACTCACAACGTAACACAGCAATTCAGTGGTACTCTAATTATTCTCACGTAAATACAGAGGTTACATTACCCGCGTGTCAGATTATTGAAGACAGTAAAAAAAATTATAATAAAATTTGCTGCAGTTACATAAAAGTAGCACCAATGCTTTATTGGCAACGAAATAAACCTGAACTAATAGGAATCTATGCATATAGTAATAAAAATAATCATTAATGGTGTGCCTGATCAATCAACAAGACCGATATACTCCAACTCAATGGACCCTAACCACAGCTTCCCGTTCCTCTCTGAAACATCACTCAACGTGATTCCCTTGGCCGCTGTCAACTCCTCAACCTCCACGCCGTCCCCGTTCAGACGAACACCAACGATGTGCTTGACGGAAACAGTCGCTCCCGTTGCGTCGAATCGCTGCTTCTCTTGGTTAAGTGCGACCCAGTAGCCACCGTTACCGTCGCGCCTCACATTGTCCGGGTACCCAGGCAGGTCGGCGAGGAGCTCGTATCGCCCGGACTTCTCACCGCCGAGGTGGAACTTGAATGCCTGGCAGGGCACGGTGTGAGCGACCACGACATGTGCACCGTCGCTGCTGACCGCCACGCCGTTTGGGTATGGTAGACCGGCCTTGAGCACGACGACTTGCTTAGTCGCGGCATCGTACTTAAGCAACCTCCCTGTGGAGTCCGCGTTCATCATGATCTCAGTGTTGAACCGCCGCGGGTACGTCGTGGAACTATCCGTAAAGTACACGTCCCCGGTGGCCTGGTCGACGTCCAACCCGTTGACGAAGTGGAACGGGACGCCGTCAGCTGCCGCCGCGACCACCTCCGCCTCGCCGCCGTCGGGTCCGACCCTCATGAGCCCCATGTATGCGTCGGCAATGTACAGATCGCCGGTCTTCATGTAGAACTGCAGGCCCAGCGGGCGGCCGCAGATGGCCTCTGTCTCCTCCGACGGCACCACAGACGCCGTGCACAGAGGGATCTTGCGGTAGTTCGCGCTGTACGCGAACGTGGTCCACCCGACCGCGCTGCCGCCCCACTTGAGCACGCGGCCGTCCGAGACGCCGGCGTACGGACCCTCGCCCTTGCCGTCGAACGCGAGGCTCTCTGCCCCGGTCACGCCGTTGGGTAGCGGGAGGTGAAAGTTCCAACGGGTGTCGGTGGTCTTGAGCTGCGCGGCCGAGCACGACGGGATGAGAAGGGCGAGGCCGACGATAAGGAGAAGCCACGGCGCCGGGTTGCGCTCCATGTCGAACTCGTGCGTCGCCGAACGGATGCACTAGCTCTTCTTGGAGGGAACTCGTGTAGCGTATGCGAGCTGATGTGCCTCTTGACCTGCGGTGGGTCTTGGTTTTATAGCCAGGAGCATGCAGATGCATCTTCGACGCGGAGGTTTGTTACGGGAGTTGATTTCGATTCGGCCTGGGGACCGTGGGCGACGTGCACTTCCGAGTCCCAGGATTTTTGCGCGTTCCGTTCGATCCCGTGCGCCTCCAAAAGTCAGGGCCCCGGATGCTAGAAAAAAAATTCGGTATAAAAAAATATTAGGGATCACCGATAAATGCGATATTTCCGATATTTCGAAAATTTTGATGAATTAATTTAAATACTTTTTAAACTATTTGACATGAATTTACAAGGAATTACTTTCAATCTATAAGACAACACGGTTGTATAAACAAACAAAGTATTCATTGATTAAGGATACTAAATGATAAAATTTTGGTGATAAAAAAAATTGAACCTCACTAATAAATGCGATATTTCGATGAAATTTCGTTGAAATTTTTTTCCTAGCCCGGATGTGATGAAACAGTAGATGCAGACCATCCAATTGCCAATTGGGCTTGGCCAAAAACAATTTGTCGCGCATTGTAAACGTTCATCAGACTCACTCAGTCAAGACAACCATGAGAATGTTGTAGGCTCTCCATTTATTTTTCATGCGTCACTTTATATTTGTTGATATGTGAGTATGCGACAATGTTACATCCTAGTCATAGCATGCTACTCCCTACGTCTCAAAATTAAGTGTGGTTTTAGATTTTCATACTTCTTCCTTTCATCATTCGTTTTATTAAAAAAATATTTGTTTTAGTGTAAAATAATTTATTATTAAAAGTACTTTAAATTTGATTTATTTATTTTTGTAGTTTTTTAATTTTTTTAAATAAGACGAATGGTCATTTCAAAAACATCACTGACGGGGGGAGTACTCATTTTGTAAGAAAAAAATCATTTGGGTACAGTACTGAAATTGTACCATTGGTCACAACATGCATAACTGCAACTATGTTCTCCCAAAGAGTTTCAGATTGACGCTTACGCTGTCTTAAGAAAAGAAAAACTGATACTTATGCCAATGCCAGCACAACTACTCTATATATGAATCTATACTTGGCTTCCTTTGAAATTTGGAATTTTCTTCAAAATCCTATATTTTTTTCTATGAAATTGAATTGGTTCCTCGTATGAAATTCTTACATAGCATAGGGGGTCTAATTATTTTGGTTGCTGTACGACCTCCACTAGAACCTTTATTTATTTTGAAATCTCGCAGTCAGAAAAGGATGCCTGATTCAGAATGAGAAAAGAGTGCTTGAAGATGCTATCTTGCAATTTCCGTCAGCTACAACAATACAAGTACACCATAAACTGCACAACACGCAACTTGCATAAACTAAGCATCCTCCTACATGTTACTGTGCCTCGTTATCTTGTCCATGAAGCGTTACGTGATTCACTTGTGGCCGTTATTGCAAGGTGCTGCGTCATCCGCAGCCCCCCATCCGTCCTCGAGCGGCACTTCCGGCATGATCTTCTTCCAGAACCAGTGCTTCCTCCAGAGCAGCACCATCTCCTCGATGGGCACGCCCTTGGTCTCCGGCAGGAAGACGGCGACGAAGACGGTCATGACGGTGATCCAACCGGCGAAGAAGAGGAAGATGCCGAACTTGAAGGCGCACAGCAGCGCCAGGAACGCCTGCGCGATGGCGAAGGTGAAGAGCAGGTTCACGGCCACAGTGATGCTCTGCCCCGCCGACCGCGTCTCCAGCGGGAAGATCTCGCTCGGCACCGTCCACCCCAGCGGGCCCCATGACCATCCGAACGCCAGCACGAAGAGGCAGATCACCACCACCACCGCGATCGAGAAGCTCCGAGATAGCTGCTTGTCGGTTCCGAACTTTAAGCCCAGGATCACCGCCACGATTACCTGCACCCATGCAATGCAAGACTCGATCAGACTGTCCAGTTTGTGAACGGGCAACCCAAATGATACCCCTGTTGACTCTAGTATCACCTGGCAGATGACCATTTGAATGCCACCGCTGATGAGGAGCTTCCGGCGGCCAAGGCGGTCGACGGTGCCGATAGAGATGAGCGTGGAGCCGAAGAGCACGGCGCCTGTAAGCACGGAAGAGTAGAGGGACGCGTCGCTGCCGAATCCCATGCTCTGGAACAGCACGGGCGCGTAGAAGAGGATGGAGTTGATGCCCGTCAGGATCTGAAACGCCGGCATGCACACGGCCATCACCAACTGCGGCCGGTTGCGCGGCTCCAGGATGTTCCGGAACGGGTGCTCAATGGTGTTGGCAAGCTCACTGGCCTCGACCATGTCCGTGAACTCGGCGTCCACGTCGGCGGTGCCCCGGATGCGCTCCAGCACGCGCCGGCCCTCCTCGACTTTCCCGCGCTCGATCAGGCTGTTGGGTGTCTCAGGGAGGAGGAGCCCGCCCAGGGTCATCAGGAGCGCCGGCACCGCCGCCAGGCCGAGAGACAGGCGCCACCCCCAGGGCTTGATATTCTGCGTGCCGTAGTTGATCAAGTTCGCCGTGAATATGCCGAGCGTCGTCGCTAGCTGGAACAACATGTTCAGGCCGCCGCGGAGGTGCGCCGGCGCCATCTCCGACAGGTAGAGCGGCACAGCCTGCACAATTATTTGCACGAAGAACACGCTATTAGTCAGAGCCAGGCCACGCAAACACAATACAGAGCACCAGTGCACCACCACCATTAACGCACCTGATTGCCGAAACCAATGCCGACGCCGAGCATGATGCGCCCAAGTATGAGCATTTCGAGATTCACGGCGGCGGCGTTGAGTGTGGCGCCAATGAGGAAGCTGATACCGCCACATACAATGCTGGCGCGGCGGCCGTAGTTCCTCGTCACGGGGGACGCGCCGAGGGTGGAGACGAGGCCAGCGAGGTAGAGAGAGGAGGTGAAAGCCGCGAGGCCCTGGTTGTCGTACTTGCAGTAGTTGTTCTGGCCGCCGGCGTTCTTCCTTCGGAACACCACCGGGAAGAACTCCTTCAGGAATGGGTCCATCGAGGTCACTCCTCCTGTATCATTTGGATCGTCAGAGCTTTCCATGGGGATAATTCGTTGTGAAACAATCATTTCAAACACTCAAATTTGTAGTGCAAGTGGCATGAGTTCTTCCCAAGGTAGAAAGAACTGACTAATTCCCTAGCAGTTGTTAATTTGTTAGTATGCTGGATCAATGGAGCCTAAAGAGTTCACCGATATGCATTGCACCGTGAATGATAAAATACTTCCCAAAGCATATTCAATAGAGAGGTTCTTGCTTGGTTCTGGTATTAAGCGGTCCTGGGGCTGTCACGCTTCGGAAATGTTACTTGCCATTTTAGGGGAACTAAGCAAGACTAACAGAGTGTTCACCTGATCAACGTTATGTTTTTTATTCAATTGCTATTTCTTATTGTAAATAATGATCCCTTATACAGTTGTACTCATGTGGCAAATTGGATGATATCCATTGACCATAACAGCGTGTTGAGTTGCTGTAGATAGTATCGATTTGGCAGTGCCATCTCAGTTGTGGAGTTTTTTCTTCTGAAGAGAGCCAGTGGCCATGTGGAGGTTTGTTAAAGGGAAAAAAAGGGCGCAGCCTTGAAGATATTTCGAGGACATATTCAATTTCACTGAAGTCAACTGTGTGTTGCATGTGACGATGTTTTGACTTCAAACTCACTGGTACTCCATCTTTCTTTCGAATATAAAAATTTTAAAACACGGACAGTGATTGCTCATTTCGCAACCACCCTCTTATTTAGAACTGAGAAAACAAAAGATTTGCTCATCGTGTGGGGACGCCTCCTACATCTTCATTCGTCCTACTGCGTGTACTCTTGTCAAATGGTCTACTGAAAAAAATCTGGACGCTGGTTTATCTGTTCATCAGCTCTGGCCTCTGTGGTGCAACAGATGTTTCATTTGGAGTAGCACGACGCAGAAGGTTGCATCAGGATCAGGATTTGGTGGTTTGAGAATCGGTGAAGCGCCAGCCACAAGCTTAGAGGACCGGACACGCGGATACGGAAAGGATCTAGGAGCAGCACGGATGAGCCACGAGGAAAGATTAAAATGAGCAAATTGGCTGCAGCAGCCAGCGAGGGCAGAGCAAACAGTAACTGCATAGCTTGAGGCCTCGTTCGGAACGGAGTATTTTTTCTTTTTTCTGCGTTTTTTTTTAATTAAACTAATTCTTGTGAAATTTTTGTAAAATTCTTTGAAATTACTATGTTCGAAACGGGCTTGAAGCTTCCTGTCTCCAGCAGTCAGTCGCTAAAACACCACTCATCATTCATCAACCCACTAATCCTTGTCCTACCGACGAGACCCAATCAACCATCTCCCGCGGCAGAGAAAAGGCGAACGGCGTGTCCTTCGGAGATACCATGAAATCCGCAGCTTTGGAGAAAGGCAGGATTCATTCCATGTGTCACGTGCTGACGAGCGAATAGGTAGGTAAGCCATGCCAAACAAACTATAGCCGGAGCGAGACAGACACCTCGCACCAAAGAGCTAGGCGGGGCTGGGTGGTAGCTGGCTGCTAGTGCCGCCGGACCCAGTCGAGAGCTAAGCGTAGAGGACTGCGCCGCTGCAAGCGTTCGTCGGTCCATTTCGGTCCATGCCGGAGAAAGAACCACGGAAATGAAGACCGGAGGGAGGAGGATGGGATGGTCGTGAAGGGTGGAAGAAGCGTACCTGAGATGCCGATGTCGTAGCCGAAGATGGCGCCCCCGACGCACGCGACGAGGCAGGTCATGCCGACGTACCACGTCATGCGGCCCTTGTACTGCGCCGCCCGCTCCTGCTTCACCCCCAGCGCCGCCACGCCGCCGCCCGCCATCTCTGCTCCTCCTCCGCCTCCCTCTCTCCGAGAACGGCGAGAAGTGAACGCGAACGGGGAAGAAAATTAAGCAAGTTTTCCCCCCCGGAGCCCGGCCTTGACCTCTGCTCTGGCAACCCTCGGGTCCCCTGACGCAGAAATGAACGCGAACGGGGTAGAAAAGCAGTAGCAGCAGCAGAGCGCTTGGCCGGATGGCCCGGCTTGTTTGGTGAATTGGAGCTGTGGCCTCCCACTCTCGTTGTGGTTTGTTTGGAAGGAGATGTATGTGGCTGCGGCAATAAATAACACGAGGACACAAACTGGGAGGCGAGCCGGGGCCGGGGGTTGAGTGATCGAGTGACGCGCACGGCGACGAGCGGCGTCCGCGTCTTGCTCCACTCGACCGCAACCCGCACGGCACAGCACGACTCGTCCCGGTCTCCACACGGCCAGTCGGCGGCCGCCGTGTAACATCAGGCAGCTAATGTTTCCATCCCCCGGGAGAAAAAAAAAACTGCAATTCTTTTCCAAAAACCCCGGAAATAATCTGTCCGTTTTGGCGTCACCGGGGCCATCGACGTGCTCTGTGCTCTTCGTCTGGCGCGCGGTTGACCGGCCGGCTAACCGGACGCGCCGTGAGAATGTACGGTGCGGCGAGGCACATGGGACTCGTGTGCTGGCCAAGCCACTCCTTAATTTCTTATCGCCAGCTTGTGCTCCGCAGTCTGCGCAGCTCTGTCCAATTCCACACCCCCATGCCGTTTATGGCAGTTTTAAGCAAAAAAAATAGGTATCAGGTCTATTTTTTTTATTAAATTCACTATTTTTAATATTAAATATATCATTTTGATATTTTTATTTAATATTTTTTTATTTTTAACTGTTAAATCTAATTAAATAAACAGTTTTAATTAACTCCAAGCATTTTATCATCTCTCTTGTAACAGGGTCAGCCGGTGGAGCTGCAAGCCTGCAACTGGGCGTCAGAATAAGCACGGCCGACGCGGCGTCGGCTGAGGACGTCCGTGCCTCACGTGCATATGCATTGCTGTTTCGTGTTATGAGCCGTTGAGTTAGAACGGACCAGCCGACGCTGGACGTCCGTGCCTCACGTGCATATGCATTGCTGTTTCGTGTTATAAGCCGTTGAGTTAGAACGGAAACAATATAATCCGGCCGCTGCGTATCAGCGTATGGTAGATATGTGATGCTTGTAAGTTGTCAGTCGTCGTTCCGACTTTATAATCTGAATGTGAAGCCAAGTTGCCATTGGTTGGAGCTAGCGGTAAGCATGTGCAACTCTGCAAGTAGTATATCTCCAGCTCCCACAATGCAAGAAATGAACGAGAAACTAATACTCAGTGGTGGGCTGCAATGTCCGATTTAATGAAGCCTGTGACTAGTTACCCGTTGCAACAAGAGCTTCCACTTTCGGACCAGACGCTCCAAACTTATACTCCCTCCGTTTTTAAATTGATGTTCTCCTTTGAATTTTACAATTAACTTTTGCCATTCGTTTTATTTAAAAAATTTGTTCGAATGTGTAAAATTTTAAATTGTGATTCCAATAACTCTAATTATAAATCAAATTATATCAACATATATGAAGTTTATCAAATTTTTTTGAATAAAACGAATGATTAAAGTTGAATTTAAAAGTCAACGGTGATATTAGTTAAAAAACGAAGGAAGTACAAGATTGCAAGATTTAAACATAGATGTGTTCATACTGAACTGCAGAATCAAAGATGGATTAGCAATTTGGGGGAGATCAATTCTTCTAATCTGCTGGAGGAGTACACATTTCTATATCAGGCGCTGTCTTCTATCAACTTAGTGCAAAGAAGAGATGATATATTCTGGAAATGGACAGCTAGTGGCAAATTCTCAGTGTCTTCAGCATATGACTGCCAATTCCTAGGAGCAATGACCTCCTTTCCTTCAACTGATATTTGGAAGGCTTTTGCAGAACCTAAGTGCAGGTTTTTTGCCTGGCTAGTTATGCATTATAGTATACTAACGGCTGACAACATGACCAAACGCAACTGGCCTTGCAACAATACCTGTTCCTTGTGTTATTGCCACCAGGAAACCACGGCTCACCTCCTTGCAGCTTGCAACTTTACGGAGGCAGTGTGGAATATTGTTACTTCTAATACTAGCCTGCCTAATTATTCGATAATGATTGGCCTGGGTGAGCCTTCTGATTGGGTAAGACACTTCGTTGCTTCAGGTACCAGAAAGACGAAGAGCAAGAAGCTGGGCGTTCTCTTCATGTTCTGGTGGCAAGTTTGGAAGGAAAGAAACAGGCGTATCTTCGAGCAAAAGGAGCGATCTGCCCCTAATATTGCGAACCTGGTGATGGAGGATATTAGTGTGTATAACTCGGCCTTGTTCCCGGCGCTTTCCTAGCCCAGTTTAGTCTGTATCCTTGTTGGGTGTTCCGTTTTTGCTTTTGCTCTTTTATCCTCCAACTTCATGTTGGTTGTAATTTGCTAAACTTTGTATTATTATTGCTCCTTCTCCTTAATGAATGGCAGTCCTCCTGCCTTTTATTAAAAAAAAAAAGAATGACTGATGAATACTCCAACTGCATGCAGATCGAGATCCCACTTGGTTTGGAACCCAGCGAGCCACTAGCAGCACTCGTCCCAGGATACTTGTGGACAGTAGGTAATTCTGTTAGAAATTGATCTTCACTTGTTTTGGCCCAATGGTTTAAATAGGCTTTTGACTTAATCGCGCTTTGATCGGGGGCGTTCAGCACATTATGGCTGGTGGGCCATATCGCCAGCGTCACAATAAATAGAGATGAGAGTCGGTTGGTAATCACATCGAGTTTGTCCGTACCGCCACACCCTACCGACAAACTCTAAACCCGATCTGTGAGGGGGCGCTGTGCCGACGGGAAGCACCACCGCCGTCACCGCCACGACGATCGCCGTCACCGAGAGATCGACGACGTCGCCGTGACTTCTACGCCACTGCCCTCGCCACCGACCGACGCTGCCTTAGCGCAGAGGACCGCATCGACAAAGGGCAGATGGCCGGATCGTCTTCCACGACTCCGACGATCGGATCCGAAGGTATTGATCATCTCCAAACCACAGATTTATTCCCCAGACACGAGACTCTCGAATCTGCACTCCTAGATATCGCAAAAAGAAAACAACAATGGTATCAGAGCCAACTCTAGGAGTGGATCCCGACGAATATGAAAAAAAACTCGCCGGAACCCTATCCGCGAGCAAAGATCCGAAAAAAAAATTGTAGCCGTCGGCTACACTGTGGCGAAAGCCCTCGAGCTCCGCGAAAGAATCGCGCAAATAAAAGAAAGAAAACCCTAGTCGCAGCCGCCACATCACAGAGATAAAAAAAAGAGAGAATCTCAAAAAAAACAAATCTTAGGCCGGCGGCCACTGGCGCGGCATCGCGGCCCGCCGCTCGACGC
>BCLF01000039.1:1435064-1453369 GCA_001602275.1 Zoysia japonica
CGCGGGTCTTGCCATCCTGCTAACATCATCCGATGCACGAGAAACTTCAAACTCGCATCACCATATACAGAGCAATCTCTAGAAGCAACTAAAAAGCGGATCGGAGTGGCTAATCACCATACTCCGTGGCAAATCACAGGCCAGCCCACGCTTCGATTCCGACGGCCGTAAATCGATCGCCGTCCTGCCACTAGCCGCCTGAGCAAATTTCTTCTCAGTCGGGCCGGTGGTCACTCTTTTTCAGTGCGACGCGATCAAAGGAGAAGTAGTAGCACTAACGCTGATCCAGCGGCATCAACATCAGTGAACTACGCCGTCGCGATCGCCGAGGCAGCCAAAGTCTCTGGTCAAGTCTTCAGGCCTGGACGACCGACGGAACGGTCCGTAACTTCCTGCGTCGTGCGGCCGGTGGGGCGTGCACGTTTGGGAGCTAAAATCGGCCACGGATGTGTAGAAAAACAACTTGGTGTTCGTGGGCACGTGTCTCTCGGCAGACTTTCACCGGTCCGCTTGTGTGTCGTGTGCGTGACCTGTGATGATCTCACTGACTGATGCCGTGTTTGGTGGTTTGAGATGCCGTAGTGGGTTAGATAGAGTTCATGAACGTGATAAATTTTCTCCATAGTAAATATATTGCAGATTATGTATTGACGTAGTGGGCAAAATTGGTGTATTTGTCCTGGATCGGACGGTCTAAGTCTAAGGCATTGACGGAAAGGCGCTTTTTTGAGGAAACTGAAAGGCGCTCTTGTTCCCGAACTCAAGCTGGACTTACGTCGGCCTGACTGGAAGGAGTCCATGGGTAAGCATAATCAAAGGCCGCCTCGGATTTCGACCGAAGATATACTACAGGCCTCAAAAGGCCCATTGACATTCCATGGACATTCCGGCCCAACGGCCCGTTTCCTGCATCAAACCATATCGAACGGCTGTCCAGTGACGAACCTAAGGACCTTCGCGTCCCACCAACCGCACATCGCCGACTGGTCCGTACACCGCGCCTACACGGCGCTGCTTGCCTGCCCCTCCGTCCCCGCCACCTGGCACCCCTTCCACTCCTGCGGCCCCGCCTGCCTCTGCTTCTCCGCCGCGCCCAAGAGTCAAAACGCTCAAACCGATCAGCGGAGCGGCAAGGAACCTCGAAGCGGCTCCGATCTCCCAGCCTCTCTCGGCTCTCGCCGTCTCAGGTACGCCGCTAACCGGTCTCGCACCGTCCCTAACCTGTCTCCCACGCTGCACGGGGCGCTCCCGCACGCCAGATCGATCACTCTCCCCGGGACTCCGGGAGATCGATCGATCCCGCGCCAGCTTGGTCTTACGTGTCCGTGCGCACGCCGCCGTCCCACCGGCGTGTCCCGCGCTTGCCGGAAGCAATGTGGTTCTCCGCCGCCGTCGTAGGTTTGTTATGGGATTCAGCTTATTGGTAGCTTTCGCTGTTTATTCGGAGTGTTAGTGTCGCGATTGGTAGGGGTTTGTGACCGTTGCTCGTGATTTTGCGCAGAGTTATTGCCTCCGTGTGACCCCATTCGACTTCTGAATCGTGATGCTCTGCCAACACAGCAGATCTTCTGTGCACGGATGGGCATTCTCTAGTCTTGATACGCTGGAATTGGAGATTCTCTTATTCTGGGTGACTAGTGAAGTATAGTCAGTTAGCCGGATACCTTTTGCATTTCTATTTTACACAATGCCAGTACAGTTAGCCGGATACCTTTTGCATTTCTATTTTACACAATGCCAGTACAGTTAGCCGGATACCTTTTGCATTTCTATTTTACACAATGCCAGTACAGTTAGCCGGATACCTTTTGCATTTCTATTTTACACAATGCCAGTATAGTGTACGCAGTCATGTTCGGTTCGGTGTTAATAAATTGATATACCTGTGCTTGGATGTGGCTCTTATACGAGATACAGCTGTGTTCATTGTGTTTCTGTCATAGCGATTAGAAACTACCAAGTGGCAACATAGTGACAAGCTATGCATTATGCATCCAGAGCACATGTATCTTACTACTTGATTAACTTGGTTATGGCAAGCGAGTTATTTTGGGTTAAATCCTATCCTACATGAATTGTGGTTAGTTGTATTATTACTAGCATCATCAGTTATTCAACTTAAAGAATTTGTACTGCCAATTAGCAGGTCTGCCGTAGTCTTTCATGTCCTTATCTGGGATGGCCATTGCCTTGAAAGCAAATACAACTTCTAATACACAGCAACAGTGGTTGCATCCAACTAAGGTCCAAGGCCAATATGGTTTTGCTCACTTAATTCCAAGGAAGTGCAGAAAAGGATCTGCAATGCTGCATGTCAGAGCTACTCCTGATAAGTTAGACTTGGATTTCAGCGACCCTTATTGGAAGCAAAAGTATCAAGAAGACTGGGAGAGGCGTTTTACTTTGCCACACATCACAGATATATATGATTTGAAGCCAAGGCCCACTACATTTTCTCTGAAGAAAAATAGGTTTATTTTAATTTGTATCACATCACTGATTTCTTTATTTGATTTTACTAGTTTGAATACCAAACAGATAAAACTGCAGCTAGCTCCCTTAATAATTCAAAAATGCACCTCCTCGTCTGACAGAACACCCGTGGGTGATGGTGATAGCTCATCAACTGACAAATGGAATGGTTACGTGAACAAGGATGATAGGGCACTTCTGAAGGTCAATATCAAACATATATAATGAGAAGTATTACTTGTTCAGCATGTGTAATGAGACATGGTCTCAATATCAGGGTCTAGTCTTTCTTTTTCCTTTTTCCGGTTCCAAGTGAAACTGTCACTTAAACAGTGCGTTTATTTAGGTGATAAAGTATGCCTCTCCTACCTCTGCTGGAGCAGAATGCATTGATCCTGATTGTAGCTGGGTTGAACATTGGTATGATTTTATGTAACACTTTATTTATATTCATTTCTTCTCCCTGATTGATTTTTTTATGCAAATCGTTTTACTCTTTTCCTAAATGCTCCGTGTATTGTTAACTTATTCCATTGTTTACCTTTCATCATGTCATGAGTATGCTCAGTAGAGAATAATATATCATCTCTGTATTTCTTTTCATCCATCTGGCTGGTTGTATAGCCCTTATGTCTTATTTCTCTGTTTCGTTGTTCCCCATTCATTCCTTTCAACTTCTTCTGTTAACAAAACACTATAGGGTAGCAGTTCTCTTTCTCTCTCTCTCTCTCTCTCTCGAAACGGGGGATAGCAGTTCTCTTGCTATTGTTTAAGAGAATAATATCATTAAAAATAAGAAACAAGTGTGAAAGTGATAGTTGCTTTCGACAGGGTCCATCGTGCAGGCCCCCGCAAGGAGATTTACTATGAACCTGAAGAAGTAAAGGCTGCCATTGTCACCTGTGGAGGACTCTGCCCTGGTTTAAATGATGTCATTAGACAAGTATGATTCTTTAAACATTGCCAGATAGATATTTATCACCATTACACTTGCAAAGGCTATAGGTCAAGCTGTTTATGTGTTATGATAACCCGTTAGGTCAGATGCCAACAAAAGATGTAAGAGACAAAATACATGTGAAAATAGTATATTTTAATGAACGCTTGTGTTAATGCTTACGCATTGAACCTCAAGACATTGTTTTGATTGTAAATAGTCCTCCGTTCTTTAATTGTTGTCGCCGTTGACTTCTAACTTCAACTTTGACCATTCGTTTTATTAATTTTTTTTTAATAAATATCATATATTTTGTTTAATTTGATTTATCGTTAGAGATATTTGAATTTCAACTTAAAATTTTCACATTTGGACTAATTTTTTGAATAAGACGAATGGTCAAAGTCGAAATTAAAAGTCAACGGCGACATCAATTTAAGAACGGAGGGAGTAAGTGCTTAATAACTGAGTTGCTATATTTCAAAATATTTTAAATCCCATATTGAACGTTTGTCAAAATCAATCATGTTTGCATCAAACATCTGGTTTGACATGTATTGTAAGTAATATGGTAATATGGACTTGAATATATATATGTTTAGTTTAAATATATATTGCATATTACTAAGAACACAATTTTGTTTCCGTACCTAGGCAGTACGAAACCTATAACATGACTGATTTTACTTATTCCAGATAGTATTTACCTTGGACATCTATGGGGTGAAGAATATAGTCGGAATCCCCTTTGGTTATCGTGGATTTTTTGAAAAAGGTTTAAAAGAAATACTGGTACGGATGCTTTCCATATTTTCCCATGTGCTTAAGGGATTAATTTTTATAATGTTGCTGGATCATTGTGGTGACGATCTTCAGCTTTCTCGTGCTGTGGTGGAAAACATAAATCTCAATGGCGGAAGCTTCCTTGGTGTTTCCCGTGGAGGAGCTCAAACTAGTGACATTGTAGATAGTATACAGGTAAGCAACCTGAAGTGGAAGACAAATATTCTAAGTTGCAGCTTGTATAGTGTTCACATTGTCATCTTGTGTTTGTAGGCCAGAAGAATTGATATGCTGTTTGTAATTGGTGGAAATGGTAGCCATGCTGGAGCTAATGCTATTCATGAGGAGGTTGTTGCTTTTCTTTCAAGCATGTTTTTATGAGTTGCATTTAATTCTGTTCATTGTGGCATAGCAATCAAATTCATATTTGATCTTGAAGTGGTTGATTTTTTTAGCTGAATATTGAGTGTAGATTAAAGTCATTAAACTAAGAGGAATTATTTTCTTCTCATATTTAGAGATCATCTGTGCCTGATCCTACGGCTGTGATTCTTTGGGACTTCCTTGGAAGTCTGGAAATAAATGATCTTCTGTTCACAACCTTCTGAATATAGGAAGGGTACCGAAGAATCATCTTTGCTTAAATACATTTTACGTTCCATGGAATATGATTGTTCATGTATGTTTGTCCATGTGATCATGACTTTTTTCTGATTTACAGTGTCGTAAGAGAAAACTGAAAGTTTCAGTTGTAGCAGTTCCAAAGACAATTGATAATGATATACTTTTTATGGACAAGACGTTTGGTTTTGATACAGCTGTGGAAGAAGCTCAGCGTGCTATCAATTCTGCGTATATAGAGGTAAGCCGCTATTGCTCAATTGTTAGTGTGTTTTAAAATAGATAGGTGCATACCATTTACTCTGGTCAATTCTTCTTTTCTGTTATTAGGCACGTAGCGCATACCATGGAATTGGGTTGGTAAAACTAATGGGAAGAAGTAGTGGATTCATAGCCATGCATGCTTCCCTTTCTAGTGGGCAGATTGATGTCTGCCTAATACCCGAGGTTTGTAAACACAGTACTATGGCTAGATAGCTTCAAACTTGCCGTTTGCTTCACATCTAATCAGAAACTTGCTATATGAATGGAGGTATCTTTCACACTTGATGGAGAACATGGTGTATTGAGACACCTTGAGCATCTACTGAATACAAAAGGATTTTGTGTGGTTTGTGTTGCTGAAGGTGCGGGGCAGGTAAGATGGGGTGTTGTGGCTTTATGATTTCGCCTTGACTGCTTTAAAGACTCATACATGGATGGACTTTGGAAACTGAAGATATATATTTTTTTTCTCTTCGTGCAGGATTTACTTCAAAAATCGAATGCAACTGATGCTTCAGGGAATGTGATACTTAGTGACTTTGGTGTCCATATGCAACAGAAGGTATGCCTATCCTAAACCCCATTTGCAAATGGATTTTGTTTGTAGCATTGATGATCAGTATAAGGGCTTGGTGTAACCATTTGATTCCCAGACAGAGATACTACCAGGAACAGAACTCGTGAGAGGATAGTAATTCTGTGACATTGTTTCTTTTCACCCTTCAGATTAAGAAACATTTCAAGGACATCGGTGTTCCAGCTGATGTGAAATACATCGATCCAACATATATGGTTCGGGCTTGTAGGGCAAATGCATCTGACGCTATTTTGTGCACTGTGCTCGGACAAAATGCTGTAAGTTTTTCTTTCTTTTGAAGGTGTACATTCTATTAATGTATAAATAAGACCCACTATAATTTGTTTGATTTATAAAAAATTGTATGAATGTTTTCAGGTCCATGGAGCATTTGCTGGGTTCAGTGGCATCACATCAGGTATTTGCAACACACACTATGCCTTCCTTCCAATCCCAGAGGTTATCACAGCACCGAAGCACGTAAACCCCAACAGCAGGATGTGGCATCGCTGTCTCACATCCACTGGCCAGCCAGATTTCCACTGACTACTTAACCGCAGCTTAAGGCACCAAAAAATCGTCAATGTAATGCTATTATTCTAACAAGAAACTGGAATAGATTCTTGAGGCACCAAATCTTGTACTCTACTCCTATAATACTTTGGAGCCCACAGTAAACGATCTAGACTTGTTTGGATTCCTTTTTCTCTGTCCCCTAAGGGGGCAAAATGCCATTGATGTAATCCTAAAAGGAAAGTAGAATAAACCCTTGTGATAACAAATTTTTATATGAAATTCATGAGCCTCATTTCCAGAAATGTTAGATTGATGTACTTAATAATATCATAAAATAGTAGCCATTGCTTTCCTCGACCCACCTCAAACAAGTTGAAAATATATTATGCCACCACAAAAGAACATAAGTTACGATCTGAACCTGATGCTCTACAAAACTGGCTGCAGTCTAGTGAAATGTTTTATTAAAGATAATTTGTTTCTTCAACAAAAATATGGTCGGAAGTTCTGTTTATTGGCAGTACTTTGCATCGATAGTGCCAAAGCAGCTCCCCTTTCTTCAACACCAATCAAAATCTAATCATAGATACAGATCTGGACTCTGCTATGCAAATCACTGGTAAAAAATGAATTTCAGAAGCTACTCCTGGAACGGCAAGGAGACAATCATAACATACTCAAGCTCCAGTTTACATTTGAGAGCGAGGAATTAAATTACAAAATTGTTACAACATTTTACGGCTGCAATTATCATCAACGAGCACGGTGCACTGCTACAGTACTACTTCAATGCTACCCTAGAAGGGTAATCGTTTCCCTTTCTGCAAGATGGCTCTCTAAAGCCATTTTCTGCTCATCAGGTCAGGGTCGGATTGCAGCCAGAGTTACCTGTGTTACAATCAGAAAGTGCCCGCTTCAAGCTGAGGCTGTCTGGTTCCCGCCAACCCAATATTGCTTCACAGCATACAAGATCTTCTCACGCACAAGGGGTCCATCCTCATGATCAACCAACTTCGTGCTCCATCTCATGCCCAGAGCAAGCCTATTCACCTTCATCAATATATCAACATCATCTCGCATTATGACAGTGCCTTCTGGCCTCAAGATACGGTCCATTTCAAGGAGAATGTCTTCCATGCTGCACCTGTAAGCAGTTCAACAAATAAATTACATCAGCATGGGTAACTGGAGAAATGAATAAAATATCACATGACTGTTATAGCTTACTTATTTTTGTACAAGGTAAAAAGACCGCTAGCATGAATTAGATCATACGTCCTCGGATAAGTAGAGAAAGCTTCACACCTGACATAGGGATAGGGTCATGTTAAATTGTAAGCCAATGATCACCAGCGTAACACTTTAAGCAAAAGACTCAAGAACAAAATGTCATACCAGTCATGATATATGCCAATCAATCCTCGCTCATAAACAGCACCTAGGGTTGATATTTTTGCAATAGTAGGCACAACATTCATCACCCAAGATTTGGGGGACTCAATTGCAGCAGCAAATCCTCCGAAACCTGCATTCATGTCCATAATATTTCTGTATCTTCCAGTAAGTAGATACTTGTTTACAGTGCTATAAGCCTTCACATGTTTCTTCCACATTTTATTGTCTTTCTGAAAGGCCTGTGATGAAACCCCTGGAATCAAGCCATTAGCAATTCTGGGAGGAACGGCACTAAGCCTTCCAGGGAAGGGTTTGATTGCTCCTCCAGCTACTTCATTTTGATCTTTTACATCTGGAAGGGGTGTCACACAGGCCTTCATCTTTTTGTACCTGGTGTAACAGAATTAAATGTTAGGATCCGAAAGATGCTAGCTACATCAGCATATTCTTTTCAAGGGCTCCTTTTTAACAAAATCATAGGAATAACGTACCAGACATCATCTGGGTTTGTTGATTCACACATCTGCACAGTTGAATCATCTTGCCTAGCTGGACAAGACTCTGTGTTAACCAATTTCCTCCATATTGCCATCTCACCCTTCTCCGCAACTTTTTCCCAACATAAAAGGGCAGCAATTTCCTCTATTCTATTCTGTTCTGCCTCAAGGTCCTTCTTTGTGCGCTGCCAACCCTTGTAGTTCACCTTCCAATTAATTGGAGGACCCGACAAAACCCAGTAGCCACCAGGCCTTAGAACTCTATCAACTTCCATCATGTACATACCGTCTACAAAACACAAAATAGTCATGAGTTGTTAAATTAAAGTGTAAAAATACAATATGAATATTATAAGTATTAATTACTGGTGTATTCCAAATAATCAAGAAGCAGAACATAAAAAGATGTCCACGATTATGCTCACCATTTGCTCCCCATGGAATCAAACACCTGGAACAATGGGCCATATCAAAGGCCCTCGATGGATAAGGAAGCTTTATTGTACCCAAAACACCAATAACTGCTGGAACACCTCGCTCCAGAGCAAACTGCACCTGCGCTTCATGTGAATCTCTAGGTGCAAAGGACATGGCCAAGACATTCCTTTTCAACAGATAAGCTCCCCAGCTAGCCACCTGAAACAGTTTCAACCGGTTAAGACATGTACTACTAGACTTTGTAAACTAGTTTCAATGCTCATCAAGCAAATATGCAGTTTGGTGTTTCCTCTTACCCCACAACCAGTGTCAAGTGCAGTCCTGACAGTTCCATTGGCAATAGGAACTACTGATGCCAGCTGATCAATATACTTATCTGCTCCTTGAGGGAATTGTGTTCCTCCACCCGGGAATCTGAACACATTGCCCTCATACTGAACCCAGTTCTGGATGGCCTTCTCGACAGTCAAGCTCTTGTAAGGACAATTCGCAAAGGGAACGTAGTCCCGACTTTTCGGCCACGGGAATGGAGCCACATATCCTTTAGGCGGCGGTATCAAGCAGTGCAGCTTCTCTTTCTGGGGTGGGCAATGCCGCTCCCTGTAATTCATGTTCTCCCGAGGGAACTTCATCGCCCTGTTTTGATCCTGGCAAGGGGTGTAGTCCGTGTAGCGGTCCGGGCAAGGCTTGAACTTCTTCACCGGTGAAATGAGGTCGCTGGAGCTGCCACCTTTAGAATGGTGGGTATCGAAGCTCAGGTTCGGCAAGACGGTGCAGTCGGTGCGTTTGGTGACCTCCAGCGCGATGCTGTCCCCCTTCCCAAACCCGCTCTTCTGCCACGCTCCAATGATGTAGAAGAAGCAGCACATGCCAATCACTATGCATAGTGACACAGTGCTTCTGGTCCTGTTGTCCACAGAACTCGCCTTCACAGCCATGGCTTGCCCTGAGGAATCAGACATTGAAAAAGAAATGACTTAATTTTGGCTCCTCTGGAGCCTAGGCAAAAAATAGCATACAATTGGGAAAAGAATAGACCAAACTAAATCCAGCCCATTCCCCCTGATGCAGTCATGCGTAATGCACAGAAAAGCGCGTGCCGTGCCGTGCATCCCTCACATCTGTGCTTCCTAACTATACCGAGCTTAAGCCAAAACTGCAAAAAGGGCATCAGATCTCTGTTGCCAAGAAGAGCGCGGAATGAAATAAGCATGAGCCCTGCGGGGCGGCCACGCAACGGCAAAACGGACCTCGCATTGCAGGTTCAGCCAAAACCAGGAGCCACTACGACTCTACGATACGAGCAACCTAAAAGCGCCCAAGAAGTCGAAACCAACAGGCGGCGGTGGCACCGGATATCGGCGGCGACGAGAACGAGGTAGAGGAACCCATCTGGAGAAGGAAAGGGGAGCGAATGAGAGCGCCGCTCACCTCTGATGGATCCGGAACTGCGGGCACCTCCTCTGCGAACTCCAGCTCCCGCCGCAGGTTTTGCAGGCCGGGTTTTGGGATTTTCAGCGGAGGCGGCAGAGTGCGGGCTCGCCGAACCCCAGCTTTACCGTTCGTCCCCCACTCTCCCCTTCCACCGACGGACGGGGAACAACACTGCTCTGTGTGCGGCGCGGCGGGTTTTCAGAGAGAATAAAGCGGAAAAGGACCGGCTTTGGCTGCCGTCGCTGTCGTTCCGTTCCGTAACGTAGATCCAGCTGAGCTGGGTGGCTTCCTGGTTTTGTGGATTAGGGCGCGTAGCGGAGGATCCGACCTGATTAGCGATTGGCTGTTGATGCAACACTAATCCCCTGCCGCTATAGTTAATTGCTCTTATTCCATCGCACTTTTTATTATACGTAGCTCTTTTGAAAAACATACTACAGTATTGTTCGAAGCAGCAAGCATACATACTCCTACAAACGTATACTAGTAGTCCTCAAATACGATCATTTTTTTCCTGCGGATAAATGCAGTGGCACATCATTCATAGCTGCACTGTTTTGGTTGCGTAACGGGTCGCATACGCCCAGGGTGGAGCGAACTGCTTGCCCGCCCGTGAGTCCGTGACCCGGACTGCGGATATTTCTGTCGCTTCGTTTGCGCGTAGACAGAGGTCATCCGGGTTCGGTGGACTCGCACGTCTGCGAGGTCACATGGCCGGTCACGGAGCAGAAACGAGCGTACGGCTCCTGCGCGTGGAACGTTTCAATGCGCGGCGAGGCCGGAACATGCTGCTGCGCCTTGACTCGTGTCGTGCCGGTCGGCACGGCGCACGATGGATGAGACGATCGAACCGGGGTCAACGGCAGCAGGTGCCGGCACAGTCGTGTGTTCCGTGCCATCGCCTGGCGGCTGTGATGTTCTAATACTAGTAGTGGCACCAAAGCGGTTTTGGTTGTAGATCACGGTGCACCGACGCCGGCACCGAAAATCCATCATCATTTCCTCAGCTGGGATCGGATCGTGGTCCAAACTGTAAGAGTCTTTCAAATCATATACTCCTGCCAAATATATCGATTAAACACGAAATAAATATTGACACACATCAACTTTACGGCACATCATATGTTAAAAGATCATTTCGATGTGTCAGCTAAAAATATTCGATCATATTACATATAATTTTAGTATTTCTCGATATACATTTGAATGCTCAAGATCAATATGCATACCGTCAAGCCACATTTGTAATCACCATCATCACAAGACATAGACAGAGAGCAATTTAAAAGTTGCATTATAAGTTGTTTTAACTTAGATATTTACAACAAAATAAGGATTTAAGTTGAACACAGCTCGTAATACCAACAACATGAACAAGAGCATAGCTAGATGAAGTGTGTAGCTTTTGTTCAAGAGAACAACGCAGCGGCAAAACAACCCAAAAGACCTCGGTGAGCACCGCCTACTTCTCTCCAACACTTGCAAAACTCAACAAGTAGCATTTTGAGTACAAAAGTACTCAGCAAGACTTACACCACTAGATCTATTCAAAGAGTATGTAATTAGGCTTTATACAACAATAAGCCATAGTATAACATTTTGTATAAAAGCATTAGTTTGCATAGTAAATAAATTGTAAACTTTAACATAAGTGAACTTATAAGAGCGACAGTACCATACCAACAACAAAGAATAGGTAAAGGTTCATAAGCTCACATATCAAATATCCATCAAACCATAACTAGGGAATTGTACCATGATGCTGCTGCTGTAACAAGGTTTGTTCATAACTGAGACCGCGACAATTCGAATTATTTTTACACCTTGCAAGAGAGTATATCTTTACTCACACACCATACGATTACTCATCATACAACCGTCAGAAGTAGAGAGTGATTCGGTGTGACAACTCTTTTCAAATACACCTCGACCATTTAGTCATCATCCAATCCAGACAAATCGGTCGCCCTAGGCCCTCACGGAGGTCATCCCTAGCACCTTTTTAAGCCCTCGAAAGAAACAAATGGTCGCAGCTAGATAAGAAAGAAGGCTTTTCTATCCATTATTTCAGTATGTGGAAGTACGAAAAGTGTCAAGGATAAAGAACACTCCATTAGGCAATTTTCTCTAAACCAAACCACATTCAACATTTATCTTTTAATGAGCATGGTCAATTCCTCCCAACCTATATCGCGCGAACAATGGTGACCTTCCATTGTTCGATTTCTACCATTTAAGTTGGAGTCACACTAAGCAATACCGTAAAACCTAGCTTCTAGACTTACCCAACTCATCACAAGGTAAGGTAATAACAAAGGACAAGAAAAGTAATGCAACAATTAGGATAGCAAGAACTTTACTTAATGCCCAAATAATACAATCATATTATTTAACTCATTCAAAAAGAGTTGAGATATGCAGGATGCTTGCTTTGAGTTGCAGGTTCTTCGCTTTCAAACGCTTGCTCCGCTGCATCCTCCGAACCACCAACGTCACTCTCTGGTAGCTCACCTTCTAAATATAAGAAAATACACCAAATGAATGACATGAGAATGATATGAAAAGAGGTGCAAATGATATGAGAATTGATAGAAATAAAGTGCAATGAGACATGATTGCAATGCAAAAAGAATGACTTGAAATGAGTAAGATTTGATTTGGAAATGAACAAAACAGTGCAGCTGATTTGAAAATGGGATTATGACTTTTAATTATTTTAAAATGAAAAACTAATTTTTATGATTATATTTTGTGCTGAGTTATATTTTTCTCATGTAGAGGACAAAGATATGAAACTAACAAAATAAGTTTCACCATGAATCGGAGCTCAGATGATTTTTCTATAAATTTTGCAAGGTAACAGGTTCGAACTAGTCCGAGAAAGGCGGACTAGTCCGGCCTGGAACTTGTCCGGAGGCCTCGAGCGGACCTAGAGAGGGTGCAAAGGGGGCAGCTCAGACTAGTCCGGTCTGAGTTAACTTGTCCGAGCCTAGAAAAAGAAAAAGCTCGTGAAAAAAGGGGATGATTACCTCGATGGCAATAGATGTTATTTGTAAATCAAATAAAGGTACTAGAAGCATAAATATGAGTTAGAGATGTCATTTGAAGTGCTAAAAGTGACATGCAACAAGTTTTCTCAAATAATACTCAACAATGGTGAAAGAAACCATTGACACACTTGAAACTCAATAATGGGTAACAAATCAACCAAGAGGAAGAGAATGAGAGAGGAGAAAAGCTTCACCTCGACGTCTAAAAGCTTGGGGAAGTGCTCGCCGGAGAGGAAAGGCTTGGGGCGAAGCTTTCGATGTTGAAATCAACAATAGCGGAGTTCACCGATGTTGAGGAAGAAGAAGGGGACGGCGAGCTCCGAGCTTAAAGAAGGTTGGGAAGCCGTGGAGGAGCTCGAAGAAGCTTCTTCCTTCGATCCCCGGCGATGAGGCGGTCAGAATCGCCCCACCTTTTGCAAGCATGATGGAGAGGAAAACAATATAGAGAGAGAGAGAGAGAGAGAAATAGAGCAAATCTGGACGGTTTTAAGGATAAGGAAGGACAGAAAACTCAACGGCGTCGAAGGTAGGGACCGTAGGTAGCGAGAGGAGCCTCAAACAGCGCCAAACGACATGCAAACGGGGCAAATGAGGTGGTGCCACACCATGGGGTGCGTGGCCCTGTTATCTCTAAAGTTGTCTGGAGGTTGAATACGAGAGAGGGGAGACAATGACAGGTGGGGTCGCAACCTTTTTTCTTTTTCTGAATTTTCTGGGGTTAAACATTCTCTCATCTTTGACCACAGAATTAACTAGGTTAGAAGGATCACAAATTTTTATGGATTTTTTTGGAGATAGAGCAAGTGAGGATGAATCCATTACAAGTGCAAACACCTCAAACGGAGATGTAAAATTCAAATTAAAATTCATTAAAGTTGACAGTTTTTAAGGATTGTTTGAATTTTTAGACCATCAAAACAACACCTAAAAATTCGGTAAAAGTCATTTAAATTCAAGGAATCAAGAGTACTCATAGAAAAAATTTTGGTTGTGTCAAGTTGTATTCAAATTTTTTGAGTTGCTTCACAAGGATGGGTTTAAAATCATTCAAATTTGAATTTTAAAATTCGAAATGTTATAATTATGCCATGCTTGTGCTAAATGTTGGTTATAAGAATGCTTTGTGCATGATTATAAACTTGGCATGTTACACAAACCGAACCCACCCGTTCCGTGGTCGTCTCATAAATTCCACGAAACTTATATTTCGCCTAAAAAAATTCCACGAAAAGCGAACCCAACGCCTCTTTCGGTTGTCGAAACAAATTCACCTCGCTGGCGGGCCGCAGCCTGCTCATCTATCCTTCCGTAGCAGAGAGAGCCCACGAAGCGACCCAAGCTTGTGCGGAGCCCGCGGAACGGGCGTACACAAACAAGGCCGAAATAACCACCCAGATAAAAGCAGATGCAGCCTACTTCCGGGATTCTTTTTTAAAACGAAAAATGCCTTTGCATCACAGAACGGAGGAGAAAAGGCATCACAATTCACAAATCATCATAAAATCTGCCAGGACGAGCAGCAGCGCGGCATGACTCCTTTTCCTCCTCACGGGCACTTGGGTCCTCCTTCCTTGGTCTTCCAGTTGTTGTAGCAGGGGCACTCGCCCTTGTGGCCGTAGTAGCCCGACGGCACGCACAGGCACTTGGCGCAGCACTTGTTGCAGAACGTCAGGCACGCCTTCAGGTACTGCGTGTCCCCGCACCGCCGCGCGCACTCCGGCGAGCACTCTGCACGCACACCAAGCGGATTGTTGGCGATGCTGCGTGGGATCAGAGAAACGGGAACCCTAGTAAGTGGAGCGGCGACTTACGGTAGATATTGAGACTGCCCTGTCCTCCCTTGCTCACTCGGTACACATTGTCTCCGTGCTCGTCGGATCCCCCGGCCAGCACCTAACTCAGATGCAAGAACCACGTACTGAGCCACAAGACGTACGAATGGACAACCAGAGTCGCCATTCAGCTCAACTACTGAAGATAGATAGATCTCACCTCGCGCTCCGCCATGGAGACGGCGAGGAGAAGCAGCAGCAGCTTGCCGGCCATGGCCATCCTCGCAATGCAGGACAGAAATGTGTTGTGTGGCGACTGAAAGCAGAGAATGAGAGTCTGGACTCGTGTCTGTGTGATGAAGAGCGAGGCAGAAGATGCGGTCATATTTATAGGCTAATTAAGCTGCTGATGATCCCAGCCGGTTTCAAGATGCGGTCGCGGCTCTTCTTCGGCCTTGAAAGCGGAATGTCACAGCAGGAAGCGCGCGGCTGGATGCAGCTCGCAGCCCATCATGCCAACATGCGTCAAAAGGGATCGATACACATTTCTCTAGCTGCTGTGAGCGCAGCTCAGATGGGCGCATGCAGAAGATGCGGTGCTCTGCTCACCCATATGGGCGGTGCTGCTGCATGCGAGGTAGCTTTGGAGCTTTGCCGTAGCCGCATCGACCCTTTCTTTTGCCGGTTTGGCGCACGACCATGTGCCGCTTCACGTGGACGCACGCCCAGCCCGGGAACACTGGCCAGTGAGCCTGCATGATGGGTTGTGAAAGCGACGCCAAGAGTACCAAACTACCAACACTTGCTGGTGAGCCTTATACTACAGTTTAGGCGTGTTCAGTCCAGAACTCCTATGTGCGTAATGGATTCCTTATGACGTTACAGTGGACATAGAGAAATATGACCGTCTATGGGCGGATATGACAAAGGTCGGCCCTGCACGAGCTCATGTCGGGAAGAAGTAGCGGGATCAAGATCACATACCTTGATTGTGCGTCCGAGTCAGTTTCTGGCCCGTCCCAAAGCATCTTCAACAGTTACCTATAATCCCAATAGAGTGATCTAAGAGGTTATTGAAAGCTATTAGGATAAAAAATAATACCTTTTTCAACAATTCCCAATACTAGTACCTAAAAGATTTTAAAAACGTGACACCTCAACCATATCGATCAATACTGAACCTCTAATTCTTTTTCAGTGCTGCAGTCACACGAACATGACTCTTTATATACCTATCTCCATACAAATGACTTAGTTATATTTCTACATACAAATGAAAGAAAACACTGCAAACCAATATACAGAGTACCAGTCAAATAGGAAAACAAGTGTGGTCGTGGCCTTGTAGGCTCGTAGCTCCTACTTCCGCGATGATTTCTGCCGCCAACACTACCAAAAAATGGAACATCCCTAAGTGTCAATAAATATCCTCGAGAGATTGCAAAAAACACATAGAGAATATTAGTTTCGCTGAGTGGCGGTAGTTCACTCAGGGAATCTCGTAGTGCAAGAGGGCGCGGTGTGGCTGAAACACGCACGGGAATCAGCACCAACCGGTGCAGCATCGATGTGTTGGTAGTCCCAATTGAGCTACATATTTGGGGTGATTGAAGGGAGGATATAGGGGATGTTGTATGTTTAGGGAGAGGTTTAGGTTACTGTTGGAGCATTTTTTTTTTCATTAGCACCTAAATAACTGATTTAGGGGGGAATGATTAGAAACTGCTGGAGATGCCCTCAGCAACTTATCGTTGCTCTCAGTTATTACCAGTTGATGGCTACTATTTCTGTAGCCGGAATCAATCAGCCTCTTAATCTGGAGTACAGTGATGTCGTCATCGCCTCAGATTAATTATTTTCTCTTTTTGGTTCAATACCAGATGGCTGGCAAAATATAATAGTAACTGAGAATGAGATAGATCCACTAAGTTGAACCGGTAAAATTAAACTGATTTTTATCGAGAGAACATCTATTGGCACTTCATTCTCATATGTGGTCTTGTTCTCGACCTTCTGGCACTACTGGAACAACAATAAGAATGTCTTTAGTTGCCAAAAAAAAGTTGAATGAAGTGATTGTATCACGTGGCTCAAAAAAAAATTGCTACATTGCACTATCCATGATTTTTTTAAGGCACGTTTGGAATGCATGGATTTTACAAGGAATCGTATAGAAATTTCACTAAATTAGTATAATTTCATAGAAAAACATATATATATATATATATATATATATATATCTTTGCAACGCAGAGCTATTTAGAAAACACATAGTTGGAATTAACCTTACTAGCCTAGGATCACGGAGCCATTTTATTCGCTTAAACGATGTCCATCTAAACAGGACAAGAACAGTACTAGCTCTGTAAGCTAAAGTATGGACGATTCTAAAAAAACAAAAGCTAGAGTATGGGCTAGATCAATAGGTGTACAATTTGGCCCACAAAATGCAAAGCAAAACACACACTCAGCGGAGCGTAGGCCTACAGTTCAACCCGTTTGGGGATGATCCCGTCATGCACGAGGCTAGTGTCTTGGACCAGAGGAGGCCCATAGCCACCCTATACGCAACACGGCCTTGTCCAGTATAACCCCTCGTCACCGCTCGCCCGAATGAGGGTGCGAGCTTGAAGGGAACGGCCGTTTGCTGGCATCCCTTTGCCGCTTCATTTGTCACTCCACCTGTTCTCCTTTCTCCTGGTAGCAGCAAGCCCGCGGGCGATCGAGATGCGGAGCCGTGCCGCGCTCCGCTAGGTTATGTCCCGCCTCCGTCCGAGCTCCAGGTAAGTTCCCCAGGTCACATCCTCGCCTCTCTCCGTGTTATTGTGGCGCCACGAATCTCCAAACCCTCCGTATTTGTGTTTGTGTTGTGAGGTGGTAGTAGCGTAAGGCAAGTAGCCTTGTTCGATGTGTGGGAGAGACTTTTGAGATGGTAGTAGGCATTGACGGATCTAAATAAAAAACTAAGTAGGGCGAACAAATACTTACATATATCATCTGTTTTAAAACATAAATTATTTTACTATAAATATTCAATTATATGCTTAATCTAAATGTATATTATTTTTAGATAATATTTCTATTACAAATCTTGTCCATATGAAATTTAGAACTATTACAAAAATAAAATATGTTATAGTTGTTTTACATTATATTCAAATTGTCTCATATACTCGGTTTTTGATAGGAGTTGTATAAGTTTGAAACTAAATGAAGGGTTAGATAAGAAGTAGTTTAGTATTCATAAGCAATTAAAAAGTAAGGAGCAATACATGTTAGATTATATATATATATAAATATAACTATATTAAAGATATAAAAAATCTTTTGTATAAATATATATTAAAGATATAAAAAAATCTTTTGTATAAATATATTATCTCTAATAAAACCACCTTTAATAGTACCCTAAAGCTCTCCCAATATTTATACAGCCCCAAAACTTCTCTCACAGCTAGAAACACGGAAAGAATTAAGGTTTGTTTTGGTACATATGTATTGTTGGATATAGTTTTTTTAATTAAACCCGTAAAAATTGAATTAGGGAAG
>BCLF01000039.1:1465979-1494091 GCA_001602275.1 Zoysia japonica
CCGGAGGACCGGGTCCCGGCGGTCGTCGACGGCGACGACTCCGACTCCGACTCGGACGCGTCGGAGTACGACGAGGAGCGGTCGCTGTCCCCGCCGCTGCTGCACCACTTTCCGGCGCCGGTGGCGCAGCAGCCGCCACCGCCGCCCGCGCCCTACATCCCCTCGGCGCCGCACATGCTGCTCTCGCTCGGCTCCGGCGCGCCGGGGGCCGCGATAACCGCGGTGCAGAGGCTTCCCGTGCACCAGCTGACCTCGCCGTCGAGCGCGCCGCCGGGGGGCGGCGGCGCGGTGCCGAGGAAGCGGTTCCGCACCAAGTTCACCGCGGAGCAGAAGCAGCGCATGCAGGAGCTGTCGGAGCGGCTCGGGTGGCGCCTGCAGAAGCGCGACGAGGCCATCGTCGACGAGTGGTGCCGCGACATCGGCGTCGGCAAGGGCGTCTTCAAGGTCTGGATGCACAACAACAAGCACAACTTCCTGGGCGGCCACAGCGCGCGCCGTAGCGCCTCCGCCTCGGCGTACTCTGGTGCCCCCACCGCTGCGGCGCCGCTTCACACCCCGACACCCGCCGGCTCCGCGCCGCCATTCCACCCGTCGGTTGCCAGCCCTCCTCCGCCACCAGTCCTCACCTCGTCGCCGCCTGCCGCGCCTGCACCCACTGTCCCCGCCGGCCACCAGGAGAACATCAACGGGTCCTCGTCGCCGCAGTCCGCATAAACTAGAGAGAGACTGGAGAATGGAGAGAGAAACGTGTAGCTTAATTTCAGCGATCAGTTGTTTTTCTTTTGTAGACTTTCCATCCAAGAAATTAACCCCAAGAAAGCATGCCATGCCATGCCTAGAAATCCAAGCTTCTTCCCGTGTAATACTCCTACTATGTTCGTTCTCGGGATCTGATGATGACGGTGATGCTGATTTAGGATTCGCTTATCTCATCCCAACAGAAAGTGGCACCCGCCTTGTTGGTTGCTGTTGTCGTCCTCCTCCAGAGCTGTGCTCCTCCGAGGAGAGCAAGCGAGCAAAGCAGGGAGAAGGAAGGGTTCTTCCTTCTAGACTCCTAGGAACCCGTGCTGCTGCGCTGTGACATGTTGCGCAAAACGGAAGCAGCCTCCCCTCTTGCTCCTCTAATCGCTGTTCCCTTCGTTAATTAATTGATTGCTTTGTACTTGTGCTTGCTATTAAGAGTAGGATAATGGCCAAGCCCATCATTAGCAGGGAATATTATAACTTCTCGCCATGGTTGCTCAGTAAGAGTACAGTAGTACTGGTCACATTCATGAGTTCTACTCTCTACGAATCTCAAATTCTCAATGGCTGCTCCAACTCTTTCCATTAACGCGGGCATTTACAAATTACAATTACTCCCTGAAAAAATGCGCTTTGCTTTGCAACAACTCGACCGCCAAAAAGCGCAGAGGCGAACACGAACACCACCACCATCTCGAACAGCTTGACTGATACTCCTGGATAGATAGATCGATGGATGAGATGAGATCCATATCCAGCCGGGCCAGGGAGGCAATTAGGCAGCGACGCTTTGTCCTAAGAATGTTTTCTTCTAGCGCTAAAAAGGGTGTGAGGTAAATGGCCGGCCCTGTTCCGCCGAGTACCGGCGGCACTGTGCGTGATGGGATGGAATATGAGGAGGAAGGCGATGCTTTTTGTCGCGCTGGGGGCGCCCCCGGCGAAAAGCTGGGGGCCGCCATTGACGCTGAAAAGGCCAGCTCGCTCGGCCATGGCCTAGCCGTGACAAGCCAATTCATGCAGAGCTACGAGTACTCTCAGGCTGCTAGCTGCGCTCGTGATGGCATTAGGCTAGGCATGGCGCCCTGGCTGACAGAGCAGGCAGGTTAAAAAAAGATGCGTTTTTTTTCTCCTTCTCCTGCCATACCCATCCTTCGGTTAACCGGCCCCGGTGTCTGGTTTGATGATCTTTCCTGCCCATTTCCCAACGTATGTAATCGATGGACGCACCTGCGCGCGCGGCAAATAAACCCATGATTTGCTCTCGATTAGCAGTATTGGGGTGCTGCACGCACTTCTTTTTGGTTCTTTCTACAGAGTCGCCAATTATTACATTCTACTCCTATCTTCTGATGGATTCAGAATTTCCCCGTAGTTTTCAAAAAAAAATTTAAGATGATGGGAGTTCCTAGTTTCACTTCAAAAGAAGCTAGGAGTACTTACAACCGTCCGTCACAAACGCACCACATTGGTTTGCATAAGAGTTCGAATTTATAAACAAATAGCACATCCACACCTAAAGTTCGATAAGGAATTAGCAAGTGCTCCATCGAAACCTCCATTCGTAGTTGATGAAAATCTATGGCACAGTCATTGTTTCTAGACTTCAACATGGCTGTTGCACCATGCGTTTGGCAACGAGATGCTTAGAGGGACGAAAGTCGCAGATGTATTGGTCAATACGGGATCTTATCCCTATACTGGTCCACATGTCAACTAGCCACCGTCCTTCTCGCGGTAGTCAAAGGAACCAGTTCATGTAGTATTTGTCATCCTCAAGCTTCTACAACATGAGCCCAAAACTTGAGCGAGTGCATTACTCTGTAAAAATACCGCATGTAATAATGAAGTGTATCTTTGTAGTTGGATCCTTGAATTATTGTTATTTCCAGCCCATTAATTGAATATTTATGAGATTCTTCCTATGCAACCTAGGAGTAGTACAAATATTATTTCATTTTTTTCATTGTTAAAACAAATTTCATTTCCCTTTTGGATGGTACGCTGACAATACCATGGAGTACATTTCACATGTCTCCATTTTAAGAAGATGCAGTGTTAAATGTGCATCGGTGATGTTGGTGCCTCTTTAAGGGGAACTCATCATATGGACGGTCCTCATGATCGCGCTTTATTCTGTGCCCGTGATGGGCTTGAAAGATTTGCCTGCTGGGTTGTTGGGGATCATGTGATGGCGAACAAAACCCTAAACAAAACAAATCCGAAGCAAGACCCCGCCTTCCTTCCTGCCTGCATGATCGATGCGTTCGCCAGCCTAGATTCCCCGTTTCCCTATCCTGATCTACCACCTTTGGTTAGGTTCCCCAGATGTATTATTGTTAATCACCCGTGAGAGGATGTTTCTACTATTAGAAGGTGCCTTCCCAGCTAATCGATCATGCTGTACCTGACACTAAAATAGAGGAGATATGGGTCATGGGGATTGCACATGGAAGCTGGATCTGAGTTTCTTTCAGGGGATTGCAGCATGTTACTTTGTCCTCCATCAGTTCTTTATTCCTGATGAGGTTACCCCCTATCTAGAAATAAAATAATCTTTGGTGTTCTTAAATTAATTTAGTCTAGTAGGAGTAGTTTTTTTTCTTGAAACACTCAAGGTTTGATGTTAACAGGGTCTATTTGGAACAATTATAATAGACCAGTAATAATCCTGGTCACATGATTTTTGTTAGCCTGCCGTGAGAGTATCTATCAGTAACCAAATTATTCTCTCTCTTCTGCCTCTAAAGATGAAGGGACTAGCTAGTCAATGTTTTCTTCTCTCTTCTCACTCTAGCGTTCAAGGTTAACTAACCTTTTACACACTCTTTTCCTTCCACAAATAATGCATGATTGAACAATTGAACGGAACGGAATATCTTATCTGGTACACTCCAGTTACAGCGCATACAAACACCCCCCATCAGTGGAATCGATGCCACGCGCTTTTGACCTTTTTCTCGTCATCCACCCCCGGTTAACAATAACATATTCTAACCAGCTCCGATGATAAGCTCATCTATCTAATAATAAGATTCCCACTTTCCCGATTCGTCCACTCCGACGCTAGTCAATCAAAACCTAGGCGATTAAGGTTACTTATTCAGGCAATTAGGCCCAACTAACCGCAGTACGGCAGCCTCTGATTAAAAGAAATGGCTGCCTGTTCTGTTATCAGCGGACGGGAGCTGTCTCCCGGTTGCGTTTGTTTATTACTCGCTCCGTCTCAAATTATAATCATTCTTATTTTTTAATACATTTTTTTTAATATTTATTTATCTCTTATCTTTTTGTTTTCAACTCATATTATTTTTTTATTCTTTTTAATTTGTATATCTCAACACAAAATGATAGACGGAGAGAGTATTAAGCTGTTTTTTTTTTTTGGTGTAGCGTCGTCATGCTCCGCAGTGATGACGGTGATGGTGGTTGCATTGCCTTGCAAGCAACCACTGACTGCAAATGGTTCTTTAATGAGCGGTGTGGCTTCCGAGGACGCTGGTCGAATATCTTAACCACGGCCAGGGTCAAACGTGGTTTCACTGTGCTGTCACTGCTAATACAGTTGTCAGCTCAGCTCACATGGTGTAGTCTTCAGGCAATCAGGCGTCAGGATGCGAAGTGGTCCGTCCGGGGCAACTTGCTTGGCGACGTGGAGGTCGTCTTCTTCTTTCGAATACTTACACAAGATGAGTTCTGCCAATCTTTGCTGCGTTTCTAACTAAGCGGCCCTTTGATCGAGTGCGCTGTTTGGCACATAACAGTGACCCGTTGTTTGGAAAACACTCTGCAGCTCCTGATGACAGTCCTGATCTTGTTATCCAGTGGAATCGCGCGCGCAGATAATTCCGTGGAGAGGATGATAATTACTTTATCAGTTGCTGTTGGCTTAAGCAAGAGCGGCTCTACGTCCTGGAAAATCTGGAGCCAGCAGCTGTTCTGATCTTCAAGACTCCCAAGTCCAAGCCCGGGCGTGCTTGACCTGCCTGCCGATTCAATTCGGCGCCTCGCCATCAACGCGGGGTCGAAAAGGTTAGGGAGAAGAGAAGAGAATCCGCCCTTTTGGAGTGATGACAAGCCCGCTTTTTAGCCGCGCCATTGACGTGCTGGCCGGCGACAGTTTCAGCAAAAGATAAATGAGAGTGAAAACAACTTCATCTGATGTTGTCATTTATTGAGCCACTAATACAAATAGCTCTTTCTTAAAAAAACAACGGCACGTCAGCTGTTGGATCAGCGGATCCAATAAATTTAGCCGCGTTCTCACATATCGTCGACAGAAAATCCGCTTTAGTTTCACCACGTAGCAGTAGGGGTAGTACTTCATTCACCTCACCTCCTCCGTCCGGCCGGCCTCACTGTGCGCCGACGTGGTGTGCACGGCGCGACGCCACATGCTCGCAGCGTAGGAGTAGTACTTTCTTCTGGTTGAAGCTTGGGTTTATCACTCCGGGGTTTACTGCTCAATTAGAACAGCTTCGATCTAAAGTAGTGGTAGAACCGTAGAAGTAGACGGGTTGATTAGTACTACTCCTACTACTAGTAGTAAACGGCCATTGCATATATGGTAGAGTATCTTTTCCGTTGCCGTGCGCGATCGCAACGTATCTCGTCGCGCAGAATTGACCAGTGACCGTGGAAGGCGCTTTCAAAGGAGTTTGTTGGAGTCCATTGATGGGGTTGCCGTGCCGGGGAAAGCCATCGAGCGAGGTAGACGACGGATCGCAGACACGCGTGCCCATTTTAGCATGGGATCCGGTGCGTGTTCTTACGATCGCTGGTCTTTACTCCTACAGAGCGAGTTGTGAGGCCTGCTCTGAAACGGATCTGCCATGGTCGAAAGACTCGAAACAGATGCCGTTTTCACTTGAGGCCATTGTCAATGAAGGCACCTACTACTGCCATACGATCGGATAATGCGCGTGGTTTGAAACTTTGAATCAGCGGCAAATGGCGGTCGCAGCGAGGGAGTGCGAATTTTATGAAACAATTCGATTTTATATACGAAATGACATAGAATTCAAATGAACTATTAGCTGGTTGTCAGATAGCGTGACAAATTTTGAAATATCTATCTTTGAAAATTCTTGGCAGCACCCATGCGTGCGTGCATGTTGTGGCCTGCAACGATTAACAGTGTTGGTGTCCAAGAGGTCCAATTGAACCATCTCCCGGACCATTCTCGAACTCTAATGCGTCTGATCCAACGGCGCGGATACCTTTCACGAGTTCAGCAAATGATTGGGCCGCTCAGGACCATCCACATGCTTGTAGTCGATCTCTCACGATTGCATGCTTGATTTGCGTAGGACCATCGAGCAATGTCCATGCTGCCTTTCTCTTGGTTATGGCAACAGCCCAGAGCATCAAACCCTAAAAGCGCATCTAATCTAGTGATGGCGACGGAGCCTCGCCCTGGCCGGCTACCGATACGAAGCAAGATGATAGGGCATTAGCGCCAATCAATGTGCTCTTACCCTAACTCCTTGTTGCAAGCAACCTAGGGGCCTACGTGTGTAGTACTCCTACGCGTGAACCGTATCGAAAAGGTGCTTCTCACGAGAAGATTTGCTCTTGTGTGGTGTAGAAAAGCTGGGAAGGAAAGAAGAGGATATGTGGATCCTTTTGAGAGACAGTATTAAAACAGGGATACTTTTGAATAAAGCGAGCTACGATGCTTATCTGAAAAATTATTTTTTGTGGGGCATAGGGCAAGCTAAGACAAGTCAAGCTCAGTGAAGTACTCTAGGAGAAGGGTCCCTGCAAAATCAGTATTTTTTTTTTTGTGAGAGACAGTTCACAACATTGTCCGATTCCATCACCTATAACACACACATAAAAAAAAAACATCAAATAATTTAGCACAGTAGTTAGTCTAAATAGAGCTGGCACCCTCGCCCCGTCCCCCTCCCGCGCCGTGCGATTCCAATTCGTCGGCTGGGTAGCGTCCGTTTTGAGTGAAAAAAGCAGCACCCACTGCCACATGTCATCGCGTGATTGCACCGACACTCTCTGTGGGTCCCGCCGCCGTCCTTATCTCTTCGTCGACCGCATCGTCGTCTTTCCCCTCCCCTTTCTGCTCGCCCCGTCTCTGGTCCTCTCCGCCGGCGATTTCCTTCCTTCCCTCCCTGTCGCCGACGATTTGGTCACCTCCGTCGGTGCCGTCGCTGATGTTTTTGTCTTCGTTGATGCTGCGGCCTCCGAAATTCATCCCGTTCTTTGGTGTTGGTCTCGTGTGATTTGCTTGTGTTTCGCGGTTCGATCCGTCGGAGGGGTGAGGGTTACGGTTAATTATTGATGTTGTTGCTCATCATCATTTTTTTTGGTTGCTGCTGCGGATCGGAGTTCAGCGCTGTTACCCTTTTTTATTTTTATTTTTTTTGCCGTTGTTGATTTCATCGCCGTGCAGCATAGGATGCATGACAGGCATAGGGGTCAGGATCGATTCCTGCTGTCCTCGTCTCCACGTGGTCTCTGATGTCTCCTTTTATCTCGATGTTCTACTGGCGATTTGGTCCGCTTGGGTGAGTCTCGCAGGCGTTCCTTTCTGCCGGCGGCCCATCTGTGTTCGCCGACCGTTATGTTGCCCTACTTGGGGGTTGATTTTTGTGACTTCATCTTCACCGTCGCGCACCATTTCGTCCCTGGTTGTTTGCTGTGGGCTGCCTGTGCTTGGTTCCTTTCAAAAACAACAGCGATGACGAAGGGCGGCGCGGCTGGCCACAGCCCGCCTCACGATCGGCAGTCCGCCTCGGATTCACGCTTCCCCGAGGCCATCCATCCCGCGCCGCATTGGCTCAGAGGTCCTCGGGCAGCCGCCGGTGCGCGGCCACTAGGGTTACGACGGCGGGTTGGGTTGGGGAACGTGGGATGGGATCCGTGGCGGCTTCCGATCGGAGGGTTGGTCGGGCGACGCGGTATCTGAGCTGCTATTATCGGCTCTTCGTGCTCCTTGCCGCTCCCGCCTTCCTCTCTCTCTCTCTCTCTCTCTCTCTCTCGTGGACTCTATAATTGATTGCAAATATCCCTTCAAATTCAAAGATGATAATGAACTGAGGCAGCTGAGCTTTCAGAGGAAAATTCCACGAACATATGGCTACCTTATCAAAAGATGCAAAGATCAATCCTAAGTAAGAATATTTTCTATTTACTTTTTTAAAATTTACCTTACCAACCATTAGTTCTGTTGTGTTCAAGTCTGTTACCTGTTACCTTCTTGTTTAATCTTTATTGTTGCTTCCGCAGGTCTTTTGATAAAGCTTTCCAATATGCAAAAGAAGGAACTCATTTCACCACTGCAGATGCTGTGAAACAACCTCTGAAGTATCCTAATTGATTTAGATTATGGAGCCAGGAGCTATTATATTGCATTTTATGTTAGAGTTGTATCCTTTTAGTAGTTTGATTCCCTGACTATTGCTGTAGATCTCTTAAAAAAAATGTGGTGTTAGTGATGGCAAGGTTTGTTACTTAACTTCAACTTCCTTTAAGAAGCTTATGTTGAGAAGCCTTTTTATCTGCTCTAGTTAGCTTGCTGCTTTGTAAATTTATTGCTTGGTAATTGTTTTCTAGGAACATCATATCGACAACTGCTAGGTTAATTATTTACAGCCACCATTTTGTGTGCTGGTTGCAACCAACTACTGTATGTTTATTTATTTGTAATTGTGATCTTTTTGTAATGGGATGCAGCTTCGTAGATGTACTTTTGGCATAGAACCTACTACTTTGAACTGATATTTTTGGTATTTGTGACGCGTATTATTAATATATATGAAAGTGGTTATCCTCTTTTCTTATATGTTCACTGTTCTATGTTTTGGTTTTTTTACTGCCACATTTTTGCTACCTCCTTTTTTAAACAACTTTTTGGAGCTTGATTTACTTGTTATTTGTTGAATGCAGGACAAGGCAAACCCATTAGCTACAATTCTAGAGTGCGACTATGCTACTTTGCTATGGCTTTGGAGGAGAAAATGCTGCAAAGAGAATTGAAGCCATAGTTATAGAGACATTGAACCAATCCATTGATAGGTACATTTGTTTGCCTCATGCTACATTTTACATTACATATTAGTATATTGAAAGCTCTTTTATCATACAGCTCTAGCTTCGCATACCTTTTGTATAATTATATCTGTCAAAATCCTACAGCCACTAAAAAATTGATAGTTGTTATATATTGTTATTTTTCAACTGATCTATTATTGAACACATAGCTGATCTATTACTGATCTAATTGATAGCCTACCGTCACTAATATATTTATCACATATGAAATCTCCCTTGAATAAGGGTTAGTGGTTCCTTGCATGTTCAAAGAGATGTTGTACTTCCAAAGCCAGGTATGAAATGTGCATATCCTTATCTGCTTTTAATTTCCTTTTATCTCGCAGAGATATAGTATAGAAGCCGAATTTTTACCAGGTATGCCTTTTGAATCCTAATTCATTCAAACCTGCTGCTTTCACTGAGAAGGTGACAGATGATAGCGATCAGACTGATATTACTTTGATAGACACAGCAGGAGAGGAATTCTATGAAGCGAAGGAGGATTCGCGTGATGCTAGAGGAGATCCAGAAACTCAGTAAATTGATGGTAGAGTATTATTAGCTGGCCTCTCATCTTAAATTTCATAATGCAGTAACTAAATGCGTTGTTTTCTGCCAGTTCAGATATAGTTGTCAACATTAAAAATAATGCTTTACGACTTCATACACTGTTATTGACCACAAGAGTGTTAACATATGGAAGATATCTGATATTGAGAGGGAAAAAAATACTTTACCAGCTATATGATATTGTCAATAAAAAAATTATTCGGAGTCAATTCTTCTACTGTGCACACTTATGTAAAAAATAAATTTTGTTTGGCACATGATAATTACAAACTTCTATTATGTTATATTTCACAGCTATTATTCATCTAATTGAAAAAATTCAGTTATTGGTTGGATTCTTCAATACCCATTCCAGGTATGTTCCTGGGTTAATTAAACCATTCCTTTTGACGCACCTGCCTATACCCTTCACTCTATCTCTGAGCACGAAAAAATGTGTTGGACTCTCATGTTGGTCGTTCTTGAATTAATTAAACCTATAGGAAGATGGGCTCTGTGTATTGTATATACAGATACAGATTATTTGATACTCCTTAGTTGCATACCCTTTCACAGTTTGACCTAATCGGAGAGTGCTTAATTTTACTGCTGCTGTTTAAAATTCCAAATCAACTAAATAATTGTGCACTATATAATCATGGAGACATCCTGACAACCATCAAACAATGCCTAATTATAAAATTTTAGTTACCTCTCTCTCTCCCACTCAAATTTGATCAGTTGCTAAAACTCTCACTATGTCTTGCTTTTCATTTCATTTAGCACCTCCTTGGAAATTCCACGCAACTTTGCTTCGTTATGTTTGCAAATTTCATTTCCTCTCTGATCGAATATACTGTCACTCTGATGTTGACGTTTTTTTGTTAAGCTTAATTGTTGCTTCTGCAGAATGGGAATGTGAGTTGCTGATAATTTCATCCACTACAGATGTTACAGGACCTACCAGGTGCTTCTCAGGTTGTGTTTTCTGCATTCGTATTCTCCAAACCAGTATATATGGCCCAATTTTATGACTTTAGTGACTTAAAACTGTTATGAATGTCATATGTAACTATGACATATCTTTGTTTTAGTTAAAATATTGCATATGGAAGATGTATGATTTGAAAGCTTTCCGACAGTGAGGAAAGCAGAACTCCTGGCCATAGCCATCCAGGATTTTTTTAGACACCTGCAGTTACCACAGGTTTGCATCTCTAGCATATTTTAGATTCTTTTTACCCTTTTTATCTTCTGTGAAAAGAATGTCTTGAACTTTGTATGCTGTGCAGGTCAACTGGGACAGTTTTGCTAATGCCGTTCGGTTACTACTTGTGGGAACATCTTGCAGTGCGTTTCAATAAGACACATTTGCAATTTACAAACTTGTATCAGGTCTCATTGCTCAAACCAGTTAATTCCCTACCTTGCTATAATTAAAAGCTCCAGAAGTAGAATTAATTAAATTGCTTTTTTCATAATTTCCTTCCTTTTATGCTATTTTTTTTAAATGGCGCACAATTGTTGCCTTTTTTCCTGTCTGAATAGATGTTGCTTTGTATTGCATAATCATATTGCTAAACATTCTTTACTCAAGCAAGCTACTCATTTATCCTGATAGAACAGTCTAAGAAATTTATTTTCAGTTATTTTTTGACAAACAGCGCAAAGGTGATTTCCATTGAGATTATTGTCTTGTTTGAAATATTGTCCATATTGTTTGGTTTTCTTTCATTTTGATATGTTTCTTCATTGTTTTTTGGTCTGACATTGTTCTGTAAAGAGCGCTTCCACGATAGGGGTGTTGGGACCTAGCTTTCTTAAGTTCTGCAATAATATCCATGATTCATCAAAAAATATTGCTAGAATTGGCACAGTAAAATTGCTCAATTTCGCATAATTGGGATTAGGAATCTGTTCATTCCTGTTATTCATTTCATACGTCAAAATGTGATGCTTCACAGGGATAGATGTTATCGTTGCTTTAAAAAAAATATGTCTGGGACTTCTCTCACAAATAAGCAAGTCATGGCTCTGCATTCCTGAGATCATACTTTTTTGAGGATCACAATGTATTACCTTTGTTTGGAATTAATAATTTTCTTTTCATACACAGAAAGTTTTGTAGCCTTTGATTGAAATAACATGTAGTTAAATTTCTTATGTATTTTGCAGTGTTTTTGTTATGGTATTGCAGTGCATTGGTTGCTCACTCCTTTTTCTTTTTTTTGAGCCATAATGCATTGTCTATGCATCTGTTTTACACAGAACTGGGCTGACTTGAGCCTATGATAATCTTGATATACAGCTACATTTATGTTCGTTCTATGTGTTCTTCTCTCTTTTATCTGTTTTTAACGTATTTCTTCCTAAATCCCCAATTTACTCTCCCCCTGTTTACATTTCATACATGCTGCTAATTATTGATATTATTTATAACTTCATGGATGCTTGGAGAGCTGGCTAGAGGTAATTTACTCTCTTGCAGAGGTATTTCAGATTTGTTGTTTCTTTTCTGTGTAATGTTCATCGTCATATAGAATATTTCTAGGGAAAGAATGCACATTATTTTATATATTTATATTAACATTTGTATTTTGGTTCTTCTTGATGATTTTTGAAAGAATAGCTGCTGGAAAGAAGACCAAGACTTTTGATCTTGCAACAGAATAGATCCATTGCATGGTATAGGGGCACGAGCAACTCGATGGAGTGATTTTGGCCTTACTCGCCGCCGCTCCATTTTTTCTTTCTCGTCATGTCTGGCGCCTCTCCTTTGCTTCTCTTTCTACGGGATTTGATTTTTTTGCTCCTTTCTGCAGGTGACATGAACGGATCCACGCAAGGACGGCATCGGCTTTTGGGTGGCCGTCGCCGGGAGCTAAGGCTACACCCCTTGTCACCGGCTCCAGCGGCTCCGCCTCCTCCACCTCGCGCTTGCTGTACTGCCTTCTCGCAGATCTGTGGTAGCCCCTGTCGCTCGCCGTCTCTTCCCCCATTGTAGGTGCCTGCTGCTCATATTACTTTATTGTTTGTTCCATTATTGGTTCTTGCTCTAGATTGAACTCTGCGTGCTAGTTGAAATTCCAGAGCTGAAAGAAATTCATGTATTGTGCTGTCACGCATCAAGATTTGAGTTCCAATGTGCTTCTTTTTTTATCAAGTCTGTGGCTTCGTTGTACTTTGATCTTAACAATGTGTTTCAGACTATTGTGGAAACTTTTTTTTGTGATTTTCGTTTAGACATTTACTCCACAAAACTTGCTGCCTCTCTTGGGGGAAACAATGCAAGATAGGTTTGATGTGATGTGTTTGGGGGAACATTTATTTATTTATTTATTTATTTTTGCATTTTTTGTAACGTATTGATTGTTCACCGTATTACCGGTGTAAAGTTTGCTCTGCTTATTTTCTGTGGTGTGTATGGTACAAATGGCAGTTCGTGCTAATTATTATCATGGAATTACTCTCCCTCTCTCTCGTATTCTAAAAAAACTTATGTGGAATTATTGCTGTAAATAAATATTTACTAAGATATATTCGCTGTTAATTGCTGCTGTAAATAAATAACGGTGACATTTTGAATTGTTCATTGCAGGAGACCTTGTCAGCCCAGTGCATTTTGCAGCACTAGCTCAATATTGTTCCGTTACATTTTTTTACTAATATTATCATTTATGTGCTACTTTGGTGACATGAACTTTCTATAATTTATGCTATGAATATTTCTATTTTCTTGCTCTAACAAACTTAGAAAGGAGCGTATTCAGAATAGAATCCAAATACTTTAATGGGAATTTTTTGGCAGATTGTTCTATATATATATATATATATAATACTTCTATTTTGATGCTCAGCAGGTGGCCACATCAGTAGTAGCAGAAACCGGAGTGCAGAAGGCAAAAATAGGTTTGCTTTTTGTTCTGCCTCGGTCTGTTTTCTCTACATGAATTAGGAGTTGATCTGCTTATCATTGATTTACATATTTTCTGTACCACAACTAACATCTGTAGCTCATAGATTTTGGAGTTGTACACAAATAGCGGGAATAATGTGGTAACTGGTTTACTGATGCTCAGAACGATGACCTCTTGAAGAACTAGTGTAGACTGCTTCAATTCTTGTCTTGATTCTTGGAATTTCTTGCATAGCACAGAACTGCATTAAGGCATTGTTTTTTATTGATTATATTTGGATCTTTGCCCATACCGCTTTGATGTTGAATTACCAGTTTTCATTTAAATTAGCCACCAGCACTGACACTTTATCAATAATCACAACCTCAACTGGTGTTTGCTTGAGTTTTGAGTTTCTTTCGTTGATTTGTCATCTGGAATACAATATGAAGCAAAGGGGGGGGGGGTAGATGAAGAAGGTTGGCAGGCTGTAGTTGAGAAAAAACACCGTGGAAGGCCAACATGTTATTTGATATCGGTCTTCTAAATATAAGGCCAATGCCGTTTTGTTAGTTTCTTTGTGATAAGTAACTGTAAGTATAGGGACATTAACACTTTGCGTTCTTTTGTCTTTATATAGAGTACTAATCAACAGTTACATATTGCAGTGCTTTCTGCTGGATAAAAACTAAAAATGTGATTAATTGCATTCATCTTTTGCGTATTGTTGTTTGCAACATTGATTAGTAAGGCATAGTGCACCAATGCACATCTTTCCGGCACGCCAATCCACTCTGTTATGCGTTTTATGAGAGGTATTCACATTCAACTTTCTGAAGCTCATACTGCTGCTGTCCAAGTTCTTATTATATATGAAGGCATTGTAACCATGTCAATCAACAAGTCCTGTCATGTTATCTAACTTTATGTATATTTTTTTAGAGTAACTTCTGTATCATTATATGTATTTTATGTACAGTATCTACTGTCACCTTTGTTAAATACGTTATACTATTAAGTATTGTACGATCATATATAAGACAGTAGTACTTATAACAGTCTATATTGTGCCCATAATTTTGCTGTGCTTAGAATCATTGTACAACAGAAACAGGGATGTTTATGTTTTTACTTAGGAATGCAAGCAACTGATGCGCTTCACAGCTGCTGCAACGACACTAGACAATGCATACTTAAAAGTTACCTTTTTCTCTTCCGATGTTCTACCACAATTTTTATCATCACACCATAGTTACAGTAAATAAAATGTGAACAGTTTAACGCGTGTTTAGAGACAACGTATGAACTGCCTGCCAAGGCGATTGTTCACTGGTCAAAATCTTAGTCCATTACTCACCCAATAATTCAACTCGTGTTTCACATCAAGTAGTAATCAGGTTTTAGGAATGATGTTAACATCCAAAAACTTTGGATCTTGACCAAACAGGAGATTAGCCTAACTTTTTTTTCTTCTACTTTTCCCTTTTCGTCAATGCACAGGCCCGAAACGCCGCTCTCGTTGCGGTAACTGTCCTAATCTTCTTTGTCAAAGGCATGGCACAGGATGGTCCCGGATTAACAACTTGGAACCTCAGATCAGAATAGTATGCGGTTTGAAATGCTTTTTGGGTTTAGGTTATCGATCCTTGGATGCTTTTGGAGTATCGGTTCATCAAACAAATAGACTACTGATAATTCTTACTCTATCTCGACTAATCAGTCTCTCTTACTGTATTAATTTAAGCTCACATATATAAATACAGGTTAAAATGCATGAACTACTTAAAGAGTACCAAATGTGAGGGCAAGGGGGGCACAAGCAGTACAAACCATGGATAAGTTCACATGAGGAGGCTTTGCATGTCGAGCTACAAACAACTCGAAACAGGAGTACATCAAGCAATTCGAGCAGGTTAAGGCGCCCTGCCGAAACCACATGCACCATCATCCTCCCCATTTGATGCGTGGGTGGGGGAACGCATCTGAGGTATCCGTTAGCTGGCGATGCACAAAATCAGCATGATTCCATTTATTGAGTCATCTGCCATTGCGCAATAATAATGCGAATGGAGTGAAAAGGGGAAGGCCGGGGTCTGGTGAAAGCTGAACTCTACTACATCAGTGGGAAGAGAATCGTAGTATATGCCGCACCGGGCATCCAATTATGTGAAGAAACACACTTCCAAGGATGCTGCACTGCTATTCTTTTTTGGACGAGAAAACGAAACTATTTCTAGCTCGCTCTCTCTTTCACTTTAATTATTTGTGGCTGAAGAAAATGATTTTATTTTTATCTATCTTCAGTAGGCTGCTTGCTGGGTGCCCTCAAGACTCAAGTGGAGTAGTTGATGGCAAAGCAAACTCATGATTGATGAGCCTGTGTGTAATTGACTGCATTTTCATGCATGGACGGCACTCATATCATGTCCGTGTTGTCTTGGTTGGGGCTTGGATTGGATGTCCTCCACAAAGATTCCTGTGGACACTATGGAGATGGGGGCATAATTGTGCGCGCCTCAGGTCACCGTGTCCACTTGACACCTTGCTTGCTCCTAGCTCCGAGTTTGTTTTGTCTGCATGGTCCATGTGTGCGGCACTAACGAAATGTTCAGCTATAGTTATTGCGGCTGCAAAGTCGTGAAAATAAATTTATCAGGGTATATATGCGAGATTTTGGTACTAAAAGCTTAGGTACTGGTGTTCATAAAAATTATTTGTCGCGCTTAATATGTTCTAGAGACGCGACGCGAGCTGACAAACAAAGCCTTAGATGTTACTCATGGCTATTATTTGTGACTGAAAATAGATTTTGCAGCTGCTGAAACATAAGTTTACATTTTTAAGTTCCCTACTATGACAGTAACATTACATGGACTGGGTCCACAAAGATCGCTGATTGTATGCAATAATTGACAGAAAAGTAGTACTCCTATATGAGGCATAGGGTGGATGGCTAGGGTGTGGGGATCTTAATCTTATCTCTGAAAACTCTGTCAAAGCATGCCGAAAGTGGCTAACCCTTTCCATCATTTTCTTTCTTTATTCCAGATATGATGATTATCCAAGTTTAACAGCCTGGCGATAAAACTCATCGAAAACAATTGATGATAAGAATTGAGGTGTTTCTTATGCGCAAGCTAGCTAAAATGACTTCCACATAGAACTGCTACTAGTAATAGCTCTCCCTGTAGTGCGTAGTACAATCACAGTACCTTAGGCTATCATCTGTAACTTAATTTTTTTGTCACTTCAAATTGGTCTAAACAGGAGGTGATTTTGCCTTAGGGCCGGTGTGGGGTCGTTTGAGTGAGACATATGTATGATCTGAACTCTTGTACCTAGCTGGTGCTGTAACAAAATACTTAATTATGCTTAAAGATCAGGACGAATTAAAAGCTATCTCTTTCACAATTGACATGCTATTTACTAGTATTATTAGAAGGATGATGCATATTGCTTGGGACTGTCTGCAAGGCATGATTATGCGGTGGCCTTCATTTGTGTAGGTAGGCCATCACAGAAGAGATTGGGCATTACGCATTATCCACGCACGGCACGTTTTCACCCTTGATAGTAGTAGCAAATTTTGGTTAGGATGCAAAATCGGAGTTAAGAGCGACCACTCGGTGCAGGCAACAATGGCTCTGGCGGCTGACAGAGAATCCTATTTTTGGTTTAGGTCCCGTTTTGAAGGCAGGAATTTTGTAGTAATTTCAAAAAAAAAAAAAAATTCATTCCAAACGGAGCCTTACTTGGGAAGCAGGCCATGCAGCTACTAGCTAGTTGGGTTAGGTCGTCTTATTTGACACTGCCGTTTGCGTAATCACCCAACCGAATCCCGTTATGAGGTACTAGGCCATACACGCGGTTCCTCATCTCTCCACTCCAGGTTCAGAAAAAAAGGTAGAAAACCGGACAAATATTCTTCTGAGAATATGTAGAGTTTGTTTGTTTCAAGAAAAACGACACAAAGGGATAGACGCTAGGTACCTGAACAAAAAAATATCTCAAAAGAAGGTCTCTACAGAGACCATAATATGTCGCCTTCTCAGTTCTTCCTTTTATTTTATTGCTTTACCCAGCATGTCTAACAACAACAACAACAAAACAGGAGCATGTCAGCATCTTGCATGGATGACACTAAGAACTTGATGAAATTAGGCCACTGTTCATGGGCCTCAGCTTTATCGTCACCGCGGGTTTCTTCCAAATTGATTCCTGGATGGTTCGTTCATTTTGTTGGGCCTCTAAAACGGAAAGCATAGAATACTCCTTAACTTCCACTTCTGGGCCTTCCTCTCGATGTTTCCACTGGTCCTGATATGCCCCATGGGCCTTTTTCCTTCGCGTGCTGCGCGCCAATTGGATGCGATGCTTTTATACGAGTAGAGAGTTTTGCATCAATTAGTTCAAATTCTGCAGGACTATACTACCTTCCAGCGGATCCACCAACTCGCAGCAGCGTTCAGCACAAGTCCACTTCCGTTTCCCGTACGCGCCATTAGCTCCCACAACTGTTGCTCACTAACTAGGGTGAGTTCAGGAGCGCGAGCTGTCGTGCACTGCAGCTCATTAAGCTCGCCGGGAAGAATTGCACGGCGCCGAGATGAGATTTCTGCCCTGGTCGTTCGTTCCCCGAGTCCTGGGGCACCGTCGCATGTGATCCTGCTCTCCAGCGTGAACAAAATTCTCTGGATAACGCTGCGACGACACTGCACCTGTTAGGAATAACTTTGCATATTCGTGCCTCTGCTTCTCCTGAGGTACCGATGGACTCACCTGTAAAGCCTAACCATCCCGTTTGTGATTGTTAATCCCATAAAATGCGTAGTTTCTACTACTACTATATGAAATAGGAGGATGTTGGAACAAGGAAGGAGGTCAAAAGTCTGATGAAATGGAACGGAACAGGAATGCCGTTCCAGAGAGGACCAAAAAGCAATATAAAAGCAAAACGGATTGGAGTTGAAGAAAAGGAAGAATTGCTATGGATAGTATGTATCTTTTGCGAGTTTACCGCTATAATTGTTGTCGTACTGCACGTTTAGGCTCTGTTTGAAACGAAGAAAAAAAATTATTCCTACGTTTTTTTTAAGTGAATTTGAACTATTCCTGTAAAATTTATACTATAAAATTCCTATGAAATTCTCCGTTCTCACAACAAAGCCTTACGTGCCTGCCCAGCCGCAAGAACCGGAACCCATCTAACTTTCCATCCACATAAGGGCCCTTTCGGTTACCACAAGATTGGGAAGGATTGAGGAGGAACGGGGAGGAATGGAAAGAATTAAATCCTGATTTAGCTTGTAAAGAAATGAATCCTACCCAATCCTTGCCATTCCAGCTTTGGGGTAGGAATAACCGAACAGCCCCTAAATGTCCAAGTAACACTCGTCGAATCTCCATTCACTGGCTCTAACAATTGGGCAATGGAGACGAAGAACTTCGTACGACTGCTTCCACATTCGGAAAGCAGGACATCTTGAGTTTAATTTGTAGGAAGAAATTCGGTTCCTGCAACAACTCAGTTCTTTCATCGGCTTTTAAACGGCAAGAGCTGAGAAATAGCACTTTATTTCCACATTCCGCGTTCCAAGTAGGCCCCGAGAATGAATACGTATCTGCCCTAACGAATGAACACAGTATGTGCGCTGACGGTAACAGAATCCTGTGCTGCTGACTTTGTCCGAACAGTGAGGTCTCTCAAAAGAAACATGGCTCTATTTCAGACGCACAAGCACAGTGGCAAAGGCAGCAACGTGACAAACTGCATTCATTCAGCCACAGTGGCCAACAAAGTAGCACAGCACTTTCAGTAAAATGACCACAAGGGAACGAAAAACAAAATCCAGTTGCATGCCTTATGAGAATGAGCAAGACAAGTCCGAGTCGATATTTGTAAGGTTTGAAGCAACCACAGGCAGATTCAGAGTGAACGAACAAATTGAAATTCCGAGATCGCTGGAAGTTACATTGTAAGAGCGGAGTTGGAAGGGGTCAATTCAGGGAAAAACAGGGTATAGAAGCTACTGACAGATCACAAGGGTCCTAACCATGTACTGGGGATCGAGCCTGGTGCAGGGGACACGAGAGGTGACGAACTGCTTGCGGGGATCCAGCTCGAGGGCCTTCACTCGCTCGATTCGTAATCCCATGAAACCTCGAAGACCTGTACCCGGCGGTGGAAGCTGCGGTGGCAACCGCAGGCTGCACACTTGAGACCACCACCGGTGCCCTCCTCCCCTTCAGCTATGAACTCACGGCACCCGTCGATGGAGTAGCCTCCGGTGCTTGCGGCATGGTTGCGACGGCACTCCCCGTATCGCACGCTGCAGCAGGTGAACCGCACGATCGGCTCGCACCTTCGCAAGATCAACAGCCGCTTCATCACGAGCTTCCTTCCTCTTTCAAGCCAGCCAAAGCTTTCTTTCAGCACAAGGCGAGGCCCTTGCGTCGCACACCATATTTATAGCCATCTTTCGTCACCAGCCATCTGCCACTGCATATAGCGTCGTTACGGATGGACACAGTGGAAAGGCACAGAGAAAAATTCACATGACCATGAAGACCGAATTCGGCTGGCTGAATTGATGGTCCAGCAAATTCCACCTCAGAATGCAGAGCTGAAAAATTCTTGGGCCATAAAGACAACCTTAGATTGGAGTCCCTTTCTGCCCTACCTCATTCAGTGGCCTTTTCCCCTTTATCTGTATTTTTCTTCCTTTCGTTGCTTTCATATAATTGGAGTGCATCAGTGAAGGATACTTGAATCCTAAGAATCCCAAAGGAGTAGGTCCCTCTCGTAGAGAGGAGGTCATCAGCATTGCATGCCAGCTAACAAGGTTGGGTGTTTAGATTTGACCAATTCCTTGCCACGTTCTCGCAGCTACCTGTTCGTCGTCTCCATTCCTGTGTAATGGATTTTCCATTACTGTTTCAGCTGCTTCAGCATGTGAGGTGTATGCCCACATGAATTTATAAATAGATGTAGACTCCTAAACAAGAATTACTGAGCATGGAAAAAAGGTACCTAGATCAATCATACACAGGCGGAAGAAAAAGGAGACGCAATCAAGCTATCCATGCAAAAGAGAAACATAACATTATCAACCACACAACTTTACAGTTTTATCCGTGATCGTAACTGACCGGGTGAGGCAGCGAGATGAAGCCAAAGAAGGCTTGAAAAATGTAATGATACAATCTACTTCCTGTTTCAGGACCAAATGTACCAGAAACATGAAGGTGTGGTGCAGTGCAGCACAAAATGCTATCACCAATGGCTGGTCCTAAGTTGAGCCATAGAGTGGGTCGAAAGCCACCATGCATTAAGATTTTTTTTATCAAAACTAGAGATTTCAATCATATACATATGCCAAATGGGGAAGAGAAATCTTCAAATTAGATAATACAAAATATAGATGGTAAGGATAGAAAGAGTCACTCCTAAAAAAAGTTTGTCTTGACACCCTGCCTTGAGAGTCTAGGCGATTGATAACTATCAGCAGCCTGCACTATTAAAAATATGAGTCCCATCTTGAGATTCATAAAATGCAGAAAGAACTAAGATGGCGATTCATAAAATGCAAAGCATATGCAGAAAGAACTAAGAATTAAGTACTAAAATAGACAAAATATAGGCATACAGCACAATGCTCAGATGGCTATAATAAATAACACAAGAAATAGAAAAAATTCTCGCATTTCAAAGGAGGTGGTAGCTGTAACGCTTGCTTATAGGTTAGTGTTACTGTTTAACGTGACCTAAGTTTCTTTCTTTTTGGATCAGCCTTTGACCAAGCCAAGATTGGTTGTCGTGCTACTGGTCAATTATATGGTCTTGGGTGACAAAAGCAGGGGAAAGTTGGTCCAACGAAATCAGTGACATTCACAGGAAATCATGATAATTTATTGATATCAACGAGTTGGTACCAAAAATGTTTCAACTAATCTCCATAGGATTTTCAAACTCTATTACTGTGTATGCTTGGAAAAAGAAATCTGCTTGCAAAACGCAACGGCTAAACAGGAGAACAATGTCAAACGGGGCACGCACATGAATCCCGCAGTTCCTATAGCCATCAAATTTACCAGCGCCACGTGAAATGTAGGGTCGGCCGTGCCTCTGGGAATGGACGACCGGGAGAGACGAAGCGCCGGCGGCGGCGACGTCGCCGCCGGAGACCGGAGAAAGAAACGGGCTGGTGGGCGAGGCAGTGATGGGCCTCTTGAAGTTTCGGTTCGCCACGTATGCTAGCTGAGAGGTACCTGAGTTACCTCTATTTTTTTAATTAATCTCAACCACTAATTTTGAAAAAACCAGTTGAAGAGGTGAGCCCAGATGTCTCTGGTTTCGTTGGATGTGGGTTGAATTAGTACACTACAAAATATTTTAGAACCTTGTTTGATAAATTTTTTTAACAATTTACTGTCATGTTAAAACATATAAGAACAAAAGAGGACTATATATAATTTTACTAGCACCGATAAAAAAAATATAATTTTAATATTCGTTTCGAAAAGATAATATGATATTTGCTTCTTCCGATAAAAAAATATACCATGACATAAATTTGTTACGATACAGGTAAGATAAAACGATAATTTAAAAACATATATCATGAATATATTGATTTCATCAAAGAATTATTCATACAATTTATTAAAAATTTTGTTTTCCCATGATACGAGAAAGGTGAGATCTGATATTTTTTGATAATACCTTTTTGCCTCGTTTAAATTAGATACTAATAATTGAACCAAGGCAAATAATCTCTTATATTCTAAACCTGCGCGGTTTTTTCGCAAAAGAGCCTATCCACGTCATTCTCAAACTTTGAACCGTTCGATCTTGCGAATAGAAGACTGCAGCCGTAGGATTGCTCCATACGATCTTTGCGTCTGGGTACTTTCCGAATTCTCTAATCACAACGCATGCAACGCCACACGCTCGCCTGGCCGGCTCGCCGCGACGCCTTCTCTCCCCGCACGGGCCGCACCCCACCGTCGTCGTCACCATGGCGCGCACGCGCTCCTACCTTCCCTCCCTTTTCCGCACGCCTTCGTCCCGAGCTCTAAGCGCCACACCCACCAACCGCACAGACAACAGCTGTGCTATGGCGGCACCCCACGACCCCTGCTCCGCAGTAGCTCCGCCTCGCGACCTCGGGTACTGCAGCCGCGCACAGTGCGTTGTCACCTACCCCTGACCCTTGGCGTCGGCTTGTCCCTAGCCACCGCCACCACTGGAGGAGCTCCTCCCCCTCCCCACCACACTGGCAGCCCAAGCCCCCCTCCCCCTCCCCCTCCCCCAAAAAAAAGGCTGCAACCAGGAGCCCCACCCCCCTGCCTTGACGGGCACTGCCCCCTCCGGCGAGAGAGGTGGAGAGAGAGAGAGCAGAGTAGAAGGTGGGAGCTGGTGGTCCAGGAAAAAGAACAAGGGCGAGCCAGCAGGCAGGTAGAAGAAGAAAGCAGCAAGAGCGTGCTGGGCATCAACTTCATCACATTCCTCATGTCGACCCCCAACCTGGGTCAACTCCACCAACTGCACTGAAATCAGTTGTCTAATCTGGTGAACTAAGCTTCTTCCCTTTCTTATATTTACTCTTTTTAGTTTTAGTAATTTTTACATGCCATGTTTCTGTCCTAAAATTTGTTCTCATTGAAATAGAATATTCTCAGCGTGAATCTCATCTATTGATCTGTGTACTTTAAATGTTACATAGGCTAATCTCTTTTCTGATTGTAGTACAAAAAACATATTTAAAGTCAGTGTGCACACAGTGATGATTCTGTGCTAATATTCTATACCATCTAATGTACCAAATCTTTAACTTATTGAACAGGCTGCTATCAGTTACCCTTTTGAATTTGCTTGTAGGTAAGCTAGACGGTCTTTCTGCATAACTTAGCATTGCTTAACATTGAACTTTCTTGGTAAGTATAGATTTTAATTTGGTGGATATTCCTGCATTAGGTCATTGCTTTCAACAAAGGTAATGCTGTTGTAGGTTATATAGATTCTAAAGATCTTTTTGTATCTTCTGTGAAATCTAGATTGCGTCAGGGACAGATATATGAGAAAAAACATTCTTTTGATGAATTTTTGCCTAATTTTAATCGACGATACATATTTGACTCTCATGACAAGCCTTCTTGAACTGAAAATAAGGACACTTATTTTTAAATGCATTTTTACTGACTAGAACCATTGCTACACTATACTTAATTATTGTCTTTGACAATATCTAATTACATATACCAAATACATTGGTATGAATAGGTTCCCATATTAATTTGTGATTTTATTTTTTTTCTTGCATGATGATAAAATTTCACAATGTTGTAGTACAATATTCATTCGATTTTAAATATATTTTTATTTGCACTAACCTACATTATGCAGAAGAAAAAGTAGAGAGAAAGTATAAGAATGCTATAATATGATTTTGCTTTTAGATATGTTTTCATCTAGGATCAAAACAATATAACAATGGTGGCTACAACTCTGCATCCGCTACTCCCGGTAGAGCCCGCCCGCGTTGGATGCAAGCAGAAGGGCGCCGAGGCGACGGCGCGGCTCCCCAACGTGGTGCTGCTCTCTAATGTCGCCTCCGCTTCCTGAAGCTGATTTCTCCTACATAATCTTGCACCTGTAAATCTCTCTCTCGATGCATTCGCTATCCTTTGAAAATCCGTCTAGGATTGACTGCGCTGTGCTCCGTCCCTGTCTAACGACGCGGCAGGCAGTTCCGTATTACTTGGCCATAGGTCATCCCTTTTGTTTAATCCAGACCGCCACAATCACATTAGCTTCACCCTGCGCCTCGCCATGAGTTTCCGGACACAGCTGCCGGACACGCGGCCACCTGATGTCTTGATTTGTTCCATTTTGAAGCAGCTATTACATTGTTTGTTTTTGCAATAATACTTTACTGGAGCAAGAACTTCCATCCTCGGCTAGCTTGCATTATTTCTCCTCATCTATGTGCTTATTTATGAATAGATTATTATTTATTTCAAAATGCTAAACAAAATAAATATATCCAGGCAACCAAGCTTTCCAACAAGGCAATCAAGAAAAATAGTTTAGCAGCAAAGGTATCGCCACTGTACTTTTAGTTATACCAAACTGTGTTGTTATTGACAAAATTTTACTGTATAAGATTTTTTTGTGTTTCAATTGTAATAATATTCTATATCTAGGATAAAATTTTCTAATCTGGTTCATTGTGTATTTTGAATTCACTATAACTTTTCCCCTGCTCTTTTTCTGTCATGGCTGTTTTGGCATTGTTAGTTCTTTTTTTTTCTTTTTCTTACTAAGACTAAAAAATTCAACACAATTCATATCTATTTAATGATAAAGGTACAATATATTTTATATGAATATATTCAATATCTAAAAGTGTCTTGTCCGCGGCGTTCATACTATTGCATAGTCAAATATACATGTAAACAATTTTATATCAGAGTTCCTAAAATAATACATTCATTTTTAATGGAAAAATAGTGGAATATTATTCAAGAACTGGGAGTTGAGCTGATATATATTTTCATATCTTGGATAGGTATTTTCTATCAGATCCTGCAAGCGTATACTCTATATTGTTAGTTCCCGCGGAGCTTAGCCGGACTGTTGTCCCACTTTCCTGTTATACTCACACTGTCGTCATTTAGCTACTGTGTTGTACCTACCTGATTGGTTTCGGTCCATGTTTTAAAAAACGGGCTCTGTCAGTATATAAGATTAGAGATATGCTACCAGCAGTGATGTTTAAAACAGTGGCAGCTACACAATTGATTTCAATAATGATCTTTTCGAAGAAGGTCTGCAAAAGTTTTCAGGAATTCAACATATCTCGACTTGTCACAAAACAATATATCAGGGTCACTACCGCTCGATTTTGGAGCTCCAATGTTAGGATCACTTGTTCTCTTCAGTAAATCATCATAAGTAGGAAACACAGCATACCCAAGTTTGGTTATGATCCAATATCTTCATGTTGGACTTAGAGGACAACAATCTTTTAGGAGCATTCCCATTATTTCTTCAAAAAGTGTCATAACCTGATACCAGGATCACTTGTGCATTTGAAGGTGAGGTCCCATATGCCATCTGATAACAGCTCACTTTCATATGTTATCTACTATAGATGGTCACTTTGGAGTTTGCGATATCAAAATTACATATTCGATGGTTTTGTAAATAGCCTAGGTTATTCCAATGCATATGGATCTGACTTTAGTTACATTGATATGATGTACAATGAAGTTCATTGGTTGTCACCAAAGAGCAGCAACTTGAATTTACGATTGGAATCTGGTTCATGGTAAATTTTGATCTCTGTAGCAACAAGTGTACTGGGGATATTCTTGAAGATATTAGTATAGTTACCGCATTGAAAAGCCTAAACAACCTGTCTTCGAACTAGGAGTATCTGAGTTGGGCAGTCCTAAAGATATCAGTGCCCTACAGTTCTGGAGTCGAACCTGTCACAATGGACTTTCTGGACCAACACCTGAGAGCATGTTATCTATAGCAGCACTGAATCAGTTTAATTTGTCAAACAATAATTTTAGAAAAAATACCATCAGGAATTGAAAAGCCTAAATCTGTCCTGGAACTATCTAAGTGGGGCAGTCCTATAGATATCAGTGCCCTACAGTTCTGGAGTCAGACCTGTCACATAATGGACTTTCTGAGCAAATAACTGAGAGCATGTCATCTATAGCAGCACTGAATCAGTCGAATTTGTCAAACAATAATTTCAGAAAAAATACCATCAGGAATTCAGCTACAAACACTTGATTATCAGGCATACATATAAATCGGGAACCCTGCTGTACGTGGGTCACCGCTCTCAAAGAACCGTTCATCGAACAAATTAGTACAAACAAATTTGCTTCGTAATATTGAATACTGGTCATAAGGCGTGACAAAATGTCACGCTATCGTTCTAGTGCAATCCCATTTCGGTACAGGAAGACAATTAACGCTTGTAACCATATAGTAGAGAGGTTATAGGGCAATTATTTTTACTATATGGTTAATAAAAAGGGATCAAAGAATTTACTTCCAGAAAGCATTCCAAATCAAAAACGTCTCCACTGCAGAACACATTTATTCAAGAAACCATAGAAAATTGAAAAAAGGAAATATATATATTGATTCACATGGTCAAAATTTGCAAACATATCAGCAGCTTGAATATACACCTTGGTGTTCAACATAATGGTTACAAGAGAACAGTTGCTGAAACTTATACAATTGAAGCGTATGACTTCTTTGGGGCCTCCTCAACTGGTACAGGAGCTGAACCTTGAGCAGCCACAGTTGCACTGCTTGGCACTTTATCTATGACCTCGGGAACCTTGATCAAAGTAAATTCTGAATTAAAGACTTATCATGATATATAATCAGCGTTTATTTTTACTATATGGTTAATGCAATCCCATTCGTTTTCTTTGATGCCTGGAGAGCCAACAAACAGAATGCATTTACAACAGCACAGATTGCATGTGAATACCTGCAGCCTGCCTCGTAAATTCTGAAGAATCGAACAATTAACGTTGGGCAACTCAACTGACCAAAACTGATGCTTGTTAGACTACTTTTCCTGGAAGGTCAGGTAGAATGTTGAGAAGATATATCTCCTGTGCAACTAGACATCGAACTCCTTTATTTAGAGAATTAGGCATGAGATTCCCATCTTGGAACCTGAAAGAATTATACACATTATAAGGACACAAAATACTGACAGTTTTAACTTTTGTAACATCATTGCTATCACAGGTTAGAATAAACCTTACAGAAACCTTTAATGTGTTGATGTGTAACAGAAACCTTTATTAATAAAATTTCTCCAGAGCACAATAGCGTAACGTGATGTTTATGGGCATTATTATCGCCCTATTGTGCTCTGGATCATATAATCGAACAATATTACAGAGTATTAAAGGTGTTTCCCCTCTCAAACAAGAGATTGTGGACCCACATGGGAAACGGGACAACATAAAATTCATGTCATACATTTACGCTGCAGCCTCTTCCAGATGAATAATATTTTAACTTTCTCTCATTTGACAGAAACCTTTAATGTGTTGATGTGTAACAGAAACCTTTACTGCAAAATATTTCTCCAGAGCACAATAGGGAAAGAATGTTACAATGCATATTATTACAACTGTAACAGTGGACGGTAGACAATTGTAGAAAACAGTTGCAAGCTATATAATGATGGAATAAGTCTAGTGCAGGCGCTTTATGCTTTATACTTTGTGATTTACGCCTTTTCGCTTTAACATATTAGACTAGCTTTTCAGCTTTTCGCTTTAGCATCTTAGACTACCTTTTCAGCTTTATGCTTTAACATCTTAGACTAGCATCTTAGTATATGTTTAGCTGCCCATCAAGCTTATATATATATATTTCCAACCTCTTAGGTTGGTCATGGCATTCTAGTGAGTAAGAAACATGGAGAAAATTGCTCCCAACACTGAGTGTCATCCAACACAATGCGAGTGTTGCGTCTAACAATTGGTATCAGAGCCGTATGGTCCTGTGATCTATCCAATCCCACCCGTGATTCTCTCCAGTGGAGACGCCGTCGGTCCCTGTACTCTACCGGCAGCCAGCGACTCGGCGGCTTCTTCCCAGTGCAGTAGCAACATCCGCGACTCTTCCTCGCTAGCGGCGTGCCATGTCCGCAGGAGGCTCTCACCGCTCGGTCCCCTCGAGCGTGCGACGTCGGCAGGAGGCCGACCTCGCCGCGGCAGAGGAGCGCGAGCGGGTGGCAGCAGAGGCCGCGGCAGCAGCGGCGAGGTTGGCGGACGTAGAGCTGGCAGCAGCACGAGCAGCAGAGGAAGCGGCGG
>BCLF01000039.1:1495797-1543445 GCA_001602275.1 Zoysia japonica
GCGTGGACGTGCCGAGGGTGACGCCCGCGGAGGCGCCCAGGGCGGCGCCGCCGGCGAGCGCAGGGCGGCACGAGATGACATATGTCGCAACTGTGGCAAGCCTGACCATTGGGCCAGAGATTGTCGACAGCCGAGGCGCGGCCAGGCTCACGTCGCACAGGCTGAGGAGGAGGATCCGGCTCTGCTCCTAGCACACGGGAGCATCGAGCTACCTCTAGCAGCATCGGTCGCAACAGCTCTTCTCAACCTCGGCGGACCGAGGGCACACGCCTTCTTCGGTGACGGCTCCAGCGACGACAAGATCGACGGCTGGTTCCTCGACAGTGGTGCCACTCACCACATGACGGGTCGCAAAGAGTTCTTCTCCGACCTGAATGTCGACGTGCGCGGCTCCGTCAAGTTCGACGACTCTTCGGCTGTGGACATCAGGGACATTGGCTCTATTGTCCTCGTCGCCAAGACTGGCGAACACCGACTCCTCACTGGAGTCTACTTCATGCCCGCACTAAAGAACTCCATCATCAGTCTGGGTCAGCTGGATGAGAATGGCTCGCGCGTGGAGATCAAGGCTAGAATCATGAGGATCTGAGACCACCATCGTCGCCTTCTTGCCAAGGTAAACAGATGCATCAATCGCCTCTACGTCCTCAATGTGCAGGTGGCGTAGCCCGTGTCTCGCAGCCCGCTGCGATGGCAGCGCCTGGCTGTGGCACGAGCGCTTTGGGCACCTCAACTTTGAGGCTCTGAAGCAGCTTGGCGACAAGAAGATGGTGCAGGGCATGCCGCGGGTCGAGCATATGGAGCAGCTCTGTGACACATGCGTCCTCACCAAGCAGCGGCGACTCCCGTTCCCTCGTCAGACGAGTTTTCGCGCCAAGAAAAAGCTGGAGCTGGTGCACGGCGACCTCTGTGGTCCCGTGACACCGGCCACACCTGAAGGCCGGCGCTACTTTCTGCAATTCATCGACGACGTGTCCCGCTATATGTGGGCATACCTCCTCGACACCAAGGCGGCAGCAGCTGATGCTATCAAGCGTCAGCTAGCTACGGCAGAGAAGGAGTGCGGCTGCAAGCTTCGAGTGCTACGCACCGACAACGGCGGCTGAGTTCGCGTCGTACTACGCTGACGAGGGGATTCAGCGCCACTACTCCGCGTCGTACAGCCCGCAGCAGAACGGCGTCGTCGAACGGCGCAATCAGACGGTGGTGGGGATGGCCCGGGCCCTCCTCAAGCAGAGGGGATGCCGGCCATCTTCTGGGGAGAGGCGGTGGTGACAGCCGTCTACATCCTCAACCGCTCGCCCACCAAGGCGCTCGGCGGCAGGACGCCGTACGAGGCTTGGCATAGACGCAAGCCGGCGGTTGCTCACCTGCGCGTCTTCGGCTGCCTCGCGTTTGTCAAGGAGCTTGACCACGTCGGCAAGCTCGACGACAGGAGCACTCCAGGAGTGTTCATCGGCTACGCGGAGGGCACGAAAGCATACCGCATCTTTGACCCGAAGACACAGCGTGTGCGCACGGCGCGCGACATTGTGTTCGACGAAGGTCGAGGTTGGGCATGGGGCAAGATGGTGGACGACGGCCCGACTCCGGCGTACGACGACTTCACCGTCGAGTACGTCCACTTCGAGGGAGCTGGGGGAGTGGGCAGCTCTTCTTCGCCAAGCGCGCCTATCCCAGTCTCCGAGCCTCCACCGACTCCAGCGACTGTGACGCCGGCTGCGACGAGTTCCCCACCGCCACCACAGCCGGCCACGCCACGCACTCCTGCGCCGACAGCTACTCCTCCAGGCACGTCTACACCAGCACCTGCGCATGTCGAGCACAACCCGATGGAGTTCGCTACTCCGCTCCCTCACGACGAGGAGAATGTCGACGCATACCACGACGGCGAGCCGTTGAGGTATCGCACGATGGAGGACCTTCTCGACGACGCACCGGTGCCGGGACTGGTGCCTCACGACCTGGAGGCACAGTTGTATCTTGCGTGCGACAACGGCGAGCCTCGATCCTTCGCTGAGGCTGAGGGACATGCGGCATGGCGCGCCGCGATAAAGCTAGAGATGGATGCGGTTGAGAAGAACCGCACCTGAGAACTCGCTGACCTTCCTCCCGGACACCGCGTGATCACCCTTAAGTGGGTGTTCAAGCTGAAGAAGGATGAGGCCGGTACCATCGTCAAGCACAAGGCTCGCTTGGTGGCACGCGGGTTTGTGCAGCAGGAGGGGATCGACTTCGACGATGCCTTTGCTCCCGTTGCACGGATGGAGTCCGTGCGTCTCCTTCTTGCGCTGGCTGCCCAGGAGGGCTGGCGCGTCCACCACAAGGATGTCAAGTCGGCGTTTCTCAACGGCGACTTGAAGGAGGAGGTCTACGTGCACCAGCCATCGGGATTTGTCATCCCCGGCAAGGAGGGCAAGGTGCTACGCCTGCGCAAGGCACTCTACGGCTTGCGGCAGGCACCACGGGCGTGGAACGCCAAGCTGGATTCCACGCTGAAGGGGATGAGTTTCGAGCAAAGCCCGCACGAGGCGGCCATCTACCGGAGGGGCAACGGCGGCAATGCTCTGCTGGTGGGTGTCTACGTCGACGACTTGGTGATCACGGGCACCAAAGATGCGGAGGTGACAGCGTTCAAGGAGGAGATGAAGGCCACCTTCCAGATGAGTGACTTGGGGCCTCTCTCTTTCTACTTGGGGATCGAGGTGCACTAGGACGACTCCGGCATCACACTTTGACAAACCGCCTGCGCCAAGCGCATCGTTGAGCTAGCTGGGCTCACCGACTACAACCTAGCTCTCACTCCGATGGAGGAGAGGCTGAAGCTCAGCCTTGACAGCACGACAGAGGATGTGGATGCCACGCAGTACCGGCGCCTTGTGGGAAGCCTTCGCTACCTCGCCCACACGCGGCCGGACTTGGCGTTCTCCGTCGGCTACGTCAGTCGGTTCATGCAGCGACCGACGACGGAGTACCAGCAGGCCGTCAAAAGGATCATCCGCTATGTTGCGGGGACTCTTGACCACGGCCTCCACTACCCGAGGTGTCCCGGGGCGGCACATTTCATCGGGTACAGCGACAGTGACCACACTGGCGACATCGACACCAGCAAGAGCACGAGCGGGATGCTCTTCTTTCTCGGCAAGTGCCTTGTTAGCTGGCAGTCGGCTAAGCAGCAGGTGGTGGCCTTGTCCAGCTGCGAGGCTGAGTACATAGCGGCTTCCACCGCTTCAACTCAGGCGCTCTGGCTCGCTCAACTGCTTAGTGATCTCCTTGGCAGAGACACTGAAGCAGTGGAGCTCAGGGTGGACAGCAAGTCCGCTCTGGCCTTGGCAAAGAACTCTGTTTTCCACGAGCGCAGCAAGCACATCAGAGTGAAGTACCACTTCATCCGAGGCTGCTTGGAGAAAGGGAGCGTCAGGGCAAGCTACATCAACACCAAAGACCAACTTGCTGATCTTCTCACCAAGTCTCTTGGTAGGATCAAGTTTCAAGAGCTTCGCGCTAGGATTGAGATGATTCAAATCTCCCAAAAGACGACGCACAAGACTTAGGGGGAGAATGATGGAATAAGTCTAATGCAGGTGCTTTATGCTTTATGCTTTGTGCTTTACGCCTTTTCGCTTTAGCATATTAGATTAGCTTTTCAGCTTTTCGCTTTAGCATCTTAGACTAGCTTTTCAGCTTTATACTTTAGCATCTTAGACTAGCTTTTCAGCTTTATGCTTTAGCATCTTAGACTAACATCTTAGCATATGTTTGGCTGCCCACCAAACCTATATATATATATGTATCCCCGACCCTTTAGGTTGGTCATGGCATTCTAGTGAGTAAGAAACATGGAGAAAATTACCCTCAACACTGAATGTCATCCAACACAATGCGAGTGTTGCGTCTAACATATAACCTTGCATAGTTGCATGAAATATCTCATAAGCTAGATGATAATGCAATAACAGAACAAATTTCTGTAGCTTATCATTAGATAGAGCTCTCCCAAACAAACTGTGTGTTCTCTAAACATGAACGTACCCTGCCCTTTTCGTCAGTTCCATAACAAAGTTTTTTGCATGGATCTCTTAGCACTAGAACAAGAATAACTTGAAAAACAGTTTACCGAATTTAACTAAACGGAGTAAACTCCTATAATCTCACCAAAAACGCTCTGATTATATATGAAGCTAAAGGATTAAACCCTGAGGTGTGTTTCTTCTCCAATTGTTAGATGAGAATTGCCAGGAAAATTGAAGTTTTGGTATTCAATTTCTTTTTTTTCTTAGTAATAGCAGAATTACACAGCTTATAGTATACAAAAAATTTAGCAGCCAACACAGTGTATAATGTTAGACAATCTTATGATATCTGAAAAAACCAGTTTTCGAGTTTTCATTTTTCCAATAAAAATAAATAAAAAACTGGTGATTAAAAAATAAATAAATTGAAAGCTGTGCATGTTATACAGTTTGTATACTATTGTTCATAAAGGGAACAAGCTTCAGTAATTAAAAGCCTCTGGAAAGTGCAATAACATACCAAAGGGATGTAGAAGATGTTGTGGAACTCTAGCTACTGGAGAACTCCAAAACCACAGAACGAGCAAAGCACAAATTGCTACCTATTAGACAAAAAATGATTAATATCCTTGAAAATACAGTACATGGGAATACAATAAGCCATCCTTGTAAAACCTTAGTAACCAGCAGAAATCTCCTGTACTGGTCATACAAAGATTATTATTAAATTATGTGGCAAATATGGAACAGAATAACAAAATCTTTCTTAAATTGGAATGCATATAGTGGAAGTCTAGAACACCCATCATATGAAAGTTTATGGTGTAAGAGAAAGACCCAAATATGCTTAATCATCACTTTGACAGTAATATAAAAATCAGGTATGCTTAATCATCACTAAGCCAACTTCATGGATACATAATAGTCATGTCTGACAGGTGTAGTTCCAACTCAATCTCAATTAAATTTGCTTCCTCTGATTAACTTAATTTTGTCCCAACGGCCAACCACTAACTTCACCTTTCTCCTAGATGACTAATCGCACAATACATGCATATGCATAGCTCCAGTGTATCCAAAGAGTAAGCATTAAAGGGTGAATGTCTATAGCTCCACTTTGTAAATAATGTCTATGCTACGTACCCAAGCATGACTTCTACAGTTGCCTAACGAGTTAGCTTTGTGGTGAATTAAAATGAACTCAATGCCAACAAACTTTTTTTGAGGAAAAATGCCACAAAAAATTCAAAATTATTTTCAGATATTAAAGAAATTTAAGATCTGGTGATATCAGATTTTCTCAACAAATTTTAAGAAAAGCTGACTTAATGTGAATATTGAATTTTTTCATACCTCCTGGCTCCTGATGTAACTGTATTGGAGTCAATGCTCCTTTGTGTTCAGCACGTGATCTTTACGCAAATTTAGGCAAGGAGTTCATCTGTAATTATAAAAACGCCTCTCATCTGCAACTCCGGATTGAAGCACAAGGGAAGTACCTACAATCGGTACTGGAGAAGGCGCAGGAGACACTTGCAAGGCAGAATGTAGGCTCTGTTGGTTTAGAAACTGCAAAGATGCAAATGTCAGAATTAGTATCAAAAGTATCAACAGAGTGCCTCCAGCATGCTTTTACAGGTTTGAGGAGATTGATGGTTCACAGATGCTACAAGGGCACACCATGCAACTTGGTGATAGGTCAGTTGACAGCTGCTTAACTGCGTGTGATGGCTCACAAAAAGATCAAGATATATTATCAATTAGCCTTTCAGCTCATAAGGGAAAGCAGATGTCCTTTGACACACTGGCAAAAGAAAGAATAAGCGAGGACTTGTTTTTGGACAAACTAAGCAGGACACCTCCGAATCATCAAGAAATGCGTATGCGGAGAGACGATTTGTGTATGTCATACCAGGCAGCAGATCTACATGCGTGTGCGGAGAAAAGTAGCAGGGAAGTCGAAATTCTACCAGCAGCTTGAGGAACCCGAGAGGTAGAGGAACGCCGCGAAGCCAACGAGCGTTAGGAGGAACCCGGAGCCACTACATCTAGGAAGTTAATAAGTAGGAGAGATTTCAACCGCTAATTGCGTTCTTATTCTTCCTTCAGATTTCCAAATTTCAAACTCAACCTTTTAGGAGTATCTGCGACTCTGCAAAGACAAGCCACATGCCCGATTCCTCCCTAAGTATAGCAGCAGCATACAGATCGACCTACCCTTTCTCCTTTCCATGGAGATAACGCCACATGAAAAACGAGCTGCTGCAGGCGCCAGAACAAAGCGATCACACCGAGAAGTTCCATTTGGCGCATCAAAACACATGCATCACAACGTGCACTTGCGTGGTGTTCTAACTACTGTAACATAACCGCGTAGTAGTACTCGCCAGTCTTATTCAGGCCACGTACGTACTGCTCATAATGGGCTCCGGCCGGTCGCTTACATCCTGTCAAGATAAGATCAACCGCAGCAGTACGTACGTCCCGATCGTTCCAAGGACTGCTGCTGATCCAGCGCCGACACGTACTTGCCTGGGGTTGTAATTGGCATTTAGGGTTTTGATCATGGGTGTATGACATATGTCCATCGATGGCGCGTGCGAGCAAAGCAACGCGACCTAGCTTGAAGTAACCTCCATCTCCATGCCATGCACGGAGGTCATGGAGCTACAAAGCCATGCGCGCTGGCGTAGCAGGCCTGTGCTGTGTGCTCACTGCTCACCCTGTTCGATGCTTGAAATTGTGGCTGGTGAGGCTTCAGCGATCGCGTGAACAGTCATCAGTCGCCGCATTCGATCGCGTGAACGAAAGAGGACGATGATGGACGTTGTCGATCGAGGCGTGTCCTGAGCCGGAATCCATGCATGTGTAGCGAGCTGCTGGATCTCCATGCATCGGCAGTTCAGCATCAGGCAATCATTCCTGAACAGTGAACATCACAACTGATCGAGTTCGACGCGTGCGTTATCAGAAGAGTCGCTCTGAAGTCTGAACTTCTGAAGAAGCTTTGCTTGCCATGTACTGTCTGCTAATAACACATGCAAATTTGTGAGGGATTCGTAAGGGTAGAAGCATGCCCGCATCGTTTTGTGGAATAATAAGGTTATTTTCGACGAGTACCAGTAGCACATATACACGGCCATCTGGTCTACTTATACGTATAGTGTTTTTTTTTATTACAGTGAATGTACTATCTCTATCTCAGTAGAAGTTTATTTTTAGCTTTTGTTGACTGATATTTTAAGTAATAATTTTTATAGATTCGATTAAATTTAAAAATCTAGTATTTATATTTTTAGATTCTAAAAAAAATACTTTTATAATATTTATTAGAACGGAGAGAGTACTGTTCAGCGTACATATAATAGTACGCCTGAGTAATTATGGTGAGGCTGTGTAGCACACGCAGTTGTGGTTCTGCGCAACAGCACCATTCATGGATTTCCGTATCTCTGCACAGGGCTTGTACGCGAGATCGATCGACGCACCCGTGCTGTACTCGCGACGTATCCATAAGGGCGTCTTCATTGAACCTGGCAGGGAATATTACGAGCGGTACAGTACGGGTGCAGTACACTATGCGCGCATGCTGTACTACGTACGAACTCGTATCTCGCATAATTAGTCTTATTCTGATCATCAATTAGTTCCTGTTTAGAACACGGGAGTTTTTCATATTTTTTATATTTTTCTTGTATGTGATTTCTTTAAAATTCTTACGAACAGATCTGGTTCGGCCTCACCAACCATGTCTTGCGAGTCGGTGGCGATCGAAAGAACAGAGCCAGCTGCAGTACGCTCGCATGAGTCGAATCTGTCGACGGATGATGCAGACTTCGCCTTCGCCTTGGCGATGGCGTCGTCTAATTCCATCGGCCGAGTCAGCTTCAGGGGCCTGTTTCCATTCCGTTCCCTGTGCTCAAGGGCGCGGCTCAGCAGACTCAGCGACGACGGCGCTTTCAGGTCAGCAGGCTTGAAGGGGGTAATAAGTAGAGGAGCATTCAAGTCTCGAATCGAATGGCCATTGATATGCTTATCCATCGCCCTTAAAAACCATGTCATTCGTTGGTGGATTTACAGATTGTCCAAAGTGAATAATGCTGAGATACTGAGATTGCATTTAAAATACCGTGTCGAAGCTCAGATGGGGTAGACTTGGTTTCAGTTTTCAGGGTACGATAATAGTAGCAAGAGTTATGGGAATAATGGGATCATACGATTGCTCTGTGATCGGACAACGCAAGAAGTTTCCCACATGCGTAGCGCTGCCCATTACCTCCATGCACCCCTACACACGCTATAATCAGCACATGCCTGTGTCGTCCGGTGCTTTATTTGCTTGCATGCAGAGGATAATGCATGATACTAGTAGTATCCTGCAGGCAGCAATCGGACGGAAAATAGCTGTACGCATGTGTGACAGTGTCTGGTCGTTGTTCTACAGTGCTTCGTGTGCATATGTCAAACGTATAGTATTATATAATTTTTCCTATACCGATGCAGCCGGTCAAGACCGCACGAAAGAGTCATGCCGCAGCTGTTTCCAATGGGATGACAACGCCACCACCAACGTGCCACAGTTTTCAATGGTCTGGGCCCTCGAGAGGCTGGACTACTCTGAAGAAATGCAACACTTGATTGTGTTACTGTAAACGTGAGAAGGATTTGGTAACTGGAGCACTGAGGCTTAAATAGACTACAACGTGTACAGGGTTGTAGCTAACTGGAGGCTATCTATAAAGGGCTCTAACGAACTGGAGGCTTAAATAGAATACTCCTATAATTAGGAGTACGAGATTTACCTTATGCAAAAAAGATATACTGCTCCTATATCATAAATATCTGAAAGATTAATGGAAAAATATATTCCACAAGTGAACAGTTACTGCTAGCACCAGGCAGGATTGGCATGTTAGAACAACTACATGCTGATCGGATCTAGGACTCTCCTACTTACTACTACTATTATGCCAAACACCATCGATTGATTTATCGGCCTGAAGAGTCTTTCACTTTCCGTCAGTGTCTCGGGGCCTATGCATGATTTTTTTTTCCAGCATCTTGCAGTCCATACAGTTACCACGTCATCAGTCAGTCAGTTGACCAGTTTGTCAATTCACGTCGTTGCCACATTCATTGTGAACAAGAACAAGAACAAGCAGTGCGGTGAATGATGATCCGGCTCAGGATTCCTTGGATGCCACAGCACTCATCACTACTTCAGCTCAAGAACATGGCGTGCATCCTGTAGCTTCTGAAAAGATCAGCCAAAGCTACTCCTACCAGCCTCTGTTTGCTGATTCCTTACCTTCCATCAATGCATACACGTGTGATCCTGGGTATGTATTCAGCTGAGAATCTGAGATCAGTGGTCGTCGAGAAAGAAGCGAGAGAGAGCAAGGTGCTTACGTGATCCTTCAAAAAGAAGGGGGAAAACAACCCAAAAGGAGGAAGCTGGAGGCGAGCACAAGACACACCTCGCGCGTCCACAGTCATCTTGTGCTCTTCTGCATCTTTACAGCTAATGTGGAGTATCAGTGAAGGAGTGTGAGTAAAATATGTCGATGGAGAAACATGGCATCAAGCTAATGTTTCGTCAATTCGTCTCTAGCACTACTCCTACACTAGCTAGAGACTAATGAACCAATAAGTCGCCTCACATGTTCAGTGGCGCATTTACACCCCTCCGTTTCCTCTTTTGCTGGGCATTCAATTCCATCCCTCTGAGTTCTTCAGCCTGAGCATTGTTTTATCCCTCCGTCAGTCCATCTTCTCATCTCTCTTTGACCGCCATACCTCATCAAATTTCTTCAGTAAACTACTACTCCTCCTATATGTACCGGCATTCAACCGTGCGTCCCTTCTCCATGCAGCCGCGCTGAAGCTTTTTAAAACAAAAAACAAACGTGGTATGAAATTCAGCATTCACATGCGTCAACTCTGAACTCCGATACTCCACAGTAGAAGAAATGTCCATGCAAAGGATGAACCTTTCGGCTGTGAGGTCATGGCTTGCATGAGAGAGAGGAGAGGGATCCATGGCCGTTCCCTTCCCTTTTCTTTTTGTTTTTTACAGCTCGAATCACGTTAGGTTAGGTTGGATGTGCTGCACTGCATGCCTGCATGATGCACGGAGCAGGAGGGCAGCGGCAGGGATCGGGTCCTCTCCAGCAGGGTGAAAAATTCAGGGTGCTACAGTACCCTGTGGGAGGGGGAGGGTCGGTTTTTGGGAGGTTACTGTAGCGAATATTACTGTTGCAGGTACTGTTTATTGGTGCCGTATCGATGAATCTGATGCGCCCATATTTTATCGAACGATGCAAAGCATATCCAAATTGGTACTGTAGCAACCGTGAATTTTTCACGCTGCTGAAAAGGACCCCGATCCGGCAGTGGCGCCCTGGGACGGACGGCCCGAGAGAGCAGGAGGAGGTCAATGGCGCCCTACAAATCTGCAAGGAAGAGAACCAACATTTATTTTTTCGAGTCCCTGACTCCCTCTGCGTTTCCAAGGCCGCATGGCGTTGCACTCCGAGTCTCTTTTTGCCTTGCTCTTTACTCTCTCTCACTTTATTTTTCTTTTTTGTATTTTTTCTGTGGCGGCCTTTGCGTTGCCTGGTGAATGCATACCCATGGTGAATGCATACTGTATGTTTTCTGTGGGTTTCCGGTTCGTTGTAGCTGACCCGAGGTCCTCTTTGGCCTGGACGGATGAATGTGGGACTTGGAAGGGAGATGCTTCTGGATGGATACAGCACGCGTGCTTGTCAATTAGTAGATCAAAACAAACAAGCTACGCAATACTAGCACGTATTCACATTGCTGAGTTCATTCTGGAAAGAATTGATGGTTCTTCATTTCATTTAGTAATAAGCAACTGGCTTTATTTTCTTTATTCTGTTATCATATCAGCCAATATCAACAAGTCTTCAGTCACTTATCACTCAATTTAATTTGTTGTCGATCTTCTGTCTACAACCAATTTTGCCACAACAAGCAACTTTTTCAATTTGGATAGTCTAGGATCCCAATCGTTCCTTTTCAAAAAGTTAAAAAAATGAAAGGAGAAAAAAATTCAGATCAATCTATTGCCAACACGCCCAGTAGACAAAAAATACTTTCACCAGATTCATAAGAAGGATACATGATACTACTATTCAAGAAGATCTTTTCATGAGCCACCATCGCAAAGAACCGAAAGGAGGCATTGCGATTTAAATGTAGCGCCGGCTGTAATTGCCGATCACACTCATGGGTCACCATCCATCAGACTGGAAGGAAGGAAAATTAGGTAAGTGTCTCATATGAGTTATATACCGGGAGGGCTATCTAAATGGTGACGTTGAATTAAATTAGTCACACATGGTCTCCAACTTACATGGGGATGATAGGCTGGGCCACTACATGATTTCCATTTCTATTATGCCTATCTCTTCGTAATTCACTTTGTATTAATTGGAACTTTCATGTATGTGTGCTTATGCTACTGTACACTATATCGTGCGTGTCTATGAAAGTTCAACGTTGATTTGTTTCTTTTGATTCCAAATTTATATGCCCTAATGTAAAACTTCAGCAATTTGTTCTATGAAATGGATCTAGAATTTATTGTCAATATACTAATAATTTAAAAAATAAAACGAATTTAAAACCTTGTATGCTAGACATGAAAACAATACAACACATGATCGAATAATAATGTATTGTCATTAATAATAAAAAAAACTCAAAAGTTTCCCAATAAATTGCAGTAGTACCTGTAGTACAAAAACTTTCACTTCAGGGGCACCTGCAGCACGAGGATGAAGTTTCGATCTGTAAGTTTTTTCTCGCTTTTTTCTCCTCTAGTTTGTTAAAAAGTTTGTAATAAAAAACTGGGCTTCAAGCAGAGGCTAGAAATAAGTGTTGTTTTCTTTATCTTAGAAAATAAGAAGTAAACTGTGCTGCAAAGAGATTATTGTGTGATTTTCATGCATTGAATCGGAGCAAATAAATGCAAGACAGCTCCATGTTCACAAAAGCTTGCAAATTTCAAGTACAGCCATAAAGACCACAATTTAGGTGGACATACAAGCACAATATTCTTCTTCCACTTGTTAATGTTTGTACGCCACATGTTAATAATGGCGTACAATTCACACACAAATGATCCGCGAACGAGATCAATCTGGTCTTGGAACTTCAGCTACTGCAGATTTATTTTTGGAACCTCTTGCCAGACCTTGAACAAACAGCCTGTCGTCTTACATCTTACATGCTTGCTTATGTCAAGTATTTTTTTTGAAAAAAATATTACTTCCATTTACATATATATTTGATATATCTACTAAAACATTACATGAATTCTAGAAGAAAGTTGCAGGAAACTGCTCCCTTCGTTTTTTAATTGATGTCTTCATTGACTTTTAAATTCAACTTAATTTGATTATTTATCTTATTCAAAAATTTGCTCGAATGTGTAAATATTTAAGTTTTGATTCAAATAACTCTAATAATAAATGAAATTATATCAAAATATATGAAATTTATCAAAAAAAATTAATAAGACGAATGGTTAAAGTTAAATTTAAAAGTCAGTGGTGACATCAATTAAAGAATGGAGAGAGTATGAGAGAACTAGATGAATTTCTTATTGTTGCCATGCATATATTTTTATTTGAACAAACTTAATAGCAGAGACAATATGAGGGTAAGAGAATAAACTTCATAACATCTAAGTTATATAGATCTTTTTAAGATGTATACACTTCTTCTTCTTTTTTCTTTCTCCCACCCCCATGTTTCATGCATGGTCCGTTTAGGAACCTGTCATTAGTACAGACTTACATGATCAGTTCCAACTCTAACATTAGTGGAACAACGCAGAACTAAAACAAAGATATTGAAGAAACTATAGACCGATACCCAACTTGATCTAGGTCACCGAGAACTCAAAAGACCTTTAGTCTGTTTAATCGGTGCATGACTAGTTTTGCGATGACTTGTTCTTGCACATCTACAGCTTGATTAATTTTTGGTTGTACTTATACAACGGCCTTAATTAAAGAACTCACTGGGGTCCCCCAATGGCACCACGTCAATGAGCCCCACCTCGCCGTGCCCCATGCCGTCGTCAAGCAACCAGTTCTCCAGCATCGAGAACGCAGGCGGGGCGCCGGCCGCGCCGGCCATCTTGCTCGTCTCCGTCGAGCACTCAGGTGTCTGCACGGCTGCCGCGGCCACGCCGCCGCTGTGGCTCGCTGACGCGGACGCCGCACCCTCTCCGGCGCACTGCGGACGCTGCGGTGTCGTCCCCGTCGTGGATGTGGACCCCGACGCCTCCGGCCCCTTGCCGCCACTGCCCGGGCGCAGCCAACCCTCAAGCAGCCGCGCTATATTCTCGGCGCTTGACGCGTACGTCGCCGACCCCGCAGGCGTCGGCAGCGGCGCCACCTTTGCTGGCGGCGAGGGATCGAGCGAGAGCGCCTCTCGTAGCGCCCGCCGCGCGGTGTGGATGTCCGTCTGTAGCCGCCGCTCCCACTGTCCCTTATGAACGGTTGGACGCTTCTCGCCACCGACACCGCCGCCGGCACCGGCGCCTTCCGGGGGGACAACACCCTCTCCTCCCTCACCAGCTTCTTCGGCTTCCATCTTCTTGAGCTTCTTCTTGAGGTGCGTGTTCCAATAGTTCTTGATGTCGTTGTCCGTCCTCTCCGGCAAGTAGGACGCTATCGCCGCCCAACTTCACAGTAGATCAAGTTCAACAAAGGAAAGTCAGTACACAGACACGTCGCCCATGATCGATTTGTCCATGATAAAGGAACTAGAAGAGACGGGATGGATCACCGGTTGCCGAGGAGCGCTTGGAGGTGGACGATGAGCTTTTCCTCCTGGTCGGTGAAGTTGCCGCGCTTGATCCCGGGCCGGAGGTAGTTAGTCCACCGCAGCCGGCAGCTCTTGCTGCAACGCATCAACCCTGCACGCGCAAGCACCGGGCAAAAGAAAAAAAAAGTTCAATCAAAGCTTGGATCTTTGACGGCAATTCGATGTCATCAGCTAATTTGCACGGATCACGAACCGGTGTTGGTCGGCACGGCGCGCCAGTTCCCGGGGCCGTGCTCCTGAACGTAAGAGACGAGCATGAGGTCCTCCTCCGGCGTCCATGGCCCCTTCTTCACGCCCACCTTGTCGCAGCACGGCGGCCTCCCCATGCCGCCTCCTCCTTCCTCTTCCTCCCCCGCAGCTACTCTCTCGTTGTGGTTGGTGATGAACTTGCTGCTAAAAGATGAAAAGCATCCGGCTAGCTAGGCGGCAGAGCCTGGCCGGAATCCAATTAAGCAGATGAGGTAAAAGAGGGTGAGGGATAGATTCCTATATATACACGAGCAACACAAGCGACGGCGAGAGGAGGAAGACGGAGGAGTGAACTATTAGTGCAGTGGCAGGGGTGGCACTGGAAACAGTTTGACCTGGGTAGAATGCTGAGCTAATAATCAACTGAGATGTGACATGTGTTACAGGTACGCGCGCAGAGATGCGCACAGCGTGGCAAGCGAAAGCGATTCATAAATAAATAAATAAAGCAATTAAAGTAATAGCTGGTCTGCAACTCTGCATTAGATCAGCGGGTTTGGTAGCTTTCCTGGCATTGTGGTTTTGCTAGTGAATGGCAGTCTAGTATTTTCTTTAGATAATAAAATCGTTCATCTTTTTCTAAAAAAGTTGGAGTACTGTACTACACTAATAGCTGTAGGTGTACGGTTACTGAGTAAATAGGCTTATAAAAATAAAAATGCTTTTATAATATAGTCATACACGCGTATCCTGCATGCCAGTGAATCCATCCAAGTTCGTATGCATTAAAAACAGATGGTTAAATGCTTTTAGGAAAAAATAACAAAGCTAGAAATCCAATAGTTTAGGCCTCCTTTGAAACAAAGAAAATTTTTCTATTTTCTGCATTTTTTTGTGAAATTGAACTATTCCTGTAAAATTTCTGTGAAAATCATGCACCAAAGGAAGACTTCCTGCATGATTAATGATAAAGTGTGGTACAATGGATTGATCAATCATTCTTTGATGTGTGCATATTTTTTAATACGTGCAGTAAAAAAACACCTAGGTAGCACATTATGAGATCATTTACTGAATTTTAAAATTAAGTTTGGTAAACATTTTTTGAAATTGACCTCATACTGAAATGTTAATTATTAATATTCAGTGATAAGTGGATAACAAACATGTGTGCTAAGGAGTAGCATTTAGTTTAATATCATAACAATAATTGAGGTATCCTTATAAAAAATGATGAATGATCATATTTGATAGTTAAGCACATTATTTTCTCTAGAAGGCCTTGCTATTTAAATCTATGGTTTTACCAAGCAGATTCTTTTCAGATGTTTTGTTTCTTGCACTGCAACTTGCCTTGGTGCATGCCCAGGTGAGAGAGATGGTTAACTAGTGCATTAACTCTAATAATCAACTCATAACAACCAAGTTTACTTTGTCATTTGGAGCGATGTTGACGACCCAAATGGTGTTTACCACTTCTTGTAAACGGGACCAAATGTTGTTATTTTCTTTGATGTACTAGTAATTGATCCCACAAGACGAATTGTCGTCTATGAACAATTAATTCTTCGTATATATATAGCGACACGTAACAATGAAATTAATTCTCATTAATCTGCCGTTAAACGACTAACTACTTTCCATGCCTTTCTTTAAGCACGGTGTTTTCACAAGATTTACACTTGACAGTATATATAGATATTGCTGTACAAGTTGCTCTCTTCTCTTTCTTTTGTTTTCCTTTAAACAAGCCCCATTTTCTTTTGCAGTGTGTAATAATAAGAGAGAGAACTCAAAGGAGGACAGCAGTGTGCATTTAATCGGACGGAGTTGCTAAAGTCAGCATGATTGGAGTGAATTGAGCGGCGTACATTTATGAATTTCTTGTGGCTCTCATGACTCCTAAACATACTTTCCCCTTTTACGAAAGAGGGAGTGATTGGTAAAAACACACACGGTTAATTTGTTACTACTACCATTACTGCAGAAAACAAGAAGAGGCCGGCATCAATGAAGAGGGATGCTGTAAGATGTTTTTCAGCTTTTCAGCTCAAACACAAAGAGACATGTTCTAATATTTTATTTGAAAATTAACAAGGATTATAGACACAAACTTATGGCCTACCTCTACATAAGTAAATCCAACATTGTGCTAGATTAAGAAGATAAATAGAATGTTTTGCTGCCGATGCTATCGATCCATACATTAGTTCGTTGTAAAACAGATAACTTTTCAACTACTGCTCTATCCCTTCTTGATTAGACCTGGACAGTTTTTCAGAAAGAGAAAGGAAACAATATTCGGTTTACCGGTAACCAACACCAGTTAATTTTTCCATATCGCTGTGTGAGCTCGCGACGCGCGCTCCACCCTCCAGAGCTGCTATGTACGGCTAGCCCATACGTACGGTAATTTATAGTACTACTACTAAAATACAAATGCAGCATGCAAACGCACGCACAGTACGTGCAGGTCGAACTACGGAGTGCACGTCCAAAAGTATATATGTTCCCGATCGACCCATAAGAAAGCGTGCTCTTATTTCATTGGACAGCTACGATCTTCTGATCAGGGGTCATTGAATCGGTACTGCAAAGATCTTAATGGGAGTATGTACGTGATATGAATGTATGCAACGGCTTTGTATACGTGTATTTATCCACAGATAGGATTAATTAATAATACATAGGTGTACCATGTACAATAAGCCACAGTAGCAGATTGTATAAACGTGTAATAACGCTGATCTCACTCTTTAAAAGTACAGTTTTTATTTTTTAAGCACACTCGGTAAAACGTACTCAACAGAGATAGTTACACTACTGCATACACAGCAAAATGCACTCAGACTTATCTTTTTTACAAATCCAACGGATCAAATTTCTGTCCAGACACATTTACAAATCTAATGGTTAATCTCTTCTGATCTCCCCTTTTTGACCCACAAAAAGCATTGTTTGTTAACAAAATACAAATCAATCTCCTCTGTTTAATTCTGCTCATACGATCAGAGGGAAAAAATCAGCAAAAACAACTGAAAGTTGTTACCTGGGCTAACAAACTCGAGATCGACCTCTTCTATTTTTCGAAAGCGGCAGCCACGTATTTTTTATTTTTGAAGTGGTCGACTTCTTCTTAAAAACAGAATAATTTTTTTTCAAAATGTTAACCTCCTTGCATTTGAAGTATAGTCTTAATGCTCGTGCTAACGCTACGGTCTAAAAAAAATATTAATTTAAAAAAATATCAAGTCAAGAACTATATTAATCTAAGGGCCTGTTTGGCAAAGATCTCATCTTCTGATTCTTTGGATTTACTACTGATTCTTCTGTACTTATATTTGTTCAGTAATTTTTAAAGTGCATCAAGTTTTAGATATGATGCATGTAAAATTTAATCTTTTATGGTGATGAATAATAAGAAATTTCAAAAATTAATTTTAATATATGTTTTTTAATTTAATATTTTTTTTGAACCGTAGGGTTACCCTCCGGACTAGTATGTGCACAGTGGTCCAGCAACTATGTGTTCGGTATTTCTCGCAGCATTCCTTTTACCGTTACATTCAGTAAAATTGTCACAGGCTACTTGTTGCACATGAAACTTTCATTTAAAAGGTCTTCGTTTCTACTCCTATTTAGTAGCTAGTACGAGTAGGAACTAAAGTTGGGAAGTAACCCTCGCTGGAGATCTTGCTGCTTCTTATTTTACTCTCATATTTTCATGTTAGATTAAGCTAAACGCTGGCCAAAATAACGTGTAAAGTTTTTCAAGGAACTCTAGACTAATCGTCGAGTCAATAGTTGCTTAATTATACGGTGTATACGTCAGGAAAAATTTTCAAATGTCTATACCCATGGTATAATTACCTAGTTCCTTCTAGGTAGTACTGTTTCTTAATGACCTGAAAGGTGTCGGCATGACTTCGTTCTTTGTATCCTTACCGCACTTTATATAACATAATGGCAATTATTTTTTTTCATTGTAAAAAATAAGTCACTATGAGGCTGCACACCACAAATTATTTTTTGCCTAGTACTCGATTTCACATATTTCAATTATGTCAAAGTGAGTTCACAGTAAAAGTATGGATCCACACATGATGGCCAAGCAAATGCTTCACATAATTGAGGGATGATGATTTCATCACAATCTTCTATAGTACTCATATAGATCTCACACGAAAACTTCTATTTGCAAAAAGATAAGCATGTGAGCGTAATAGATATGTTGAATAAAATTGTCAAGTCACGGTATAGCTTCCTGTTAACAGAAAATACACGCCTTATTACCCCAAAACCCATAAGACTTTCCCGTCCTCCAGGCAACTTGTACATGTCAGGACGGTGTTCAATGTCCCAGTTAAATCAAAGAAATGTGAATTATTATAGGTTCTATAAGTACTTTTATGTAGTAATGTGGACAATTGAACAGATGGGATAGGCATCTAGGTGTGTCATTAACTTCCTATATACTCCGTGATAGTATACTCTCTCTGTTCTTTAATTGATGTCGTCGTTGGCTTTTTAATTCAACTTTGACCATTCATTTTATTAAAAAAATTTGCTCGAATGTGTAAAATTTTAAGTTGTGACTCAAATAACTCTAATGATAAATCAAATTATATCAAAATATATAAAATTTATAAAAAAAAATTAAATAAAACGAATGGTCAAAATTAAATTTAAAAGTCAACAATGATATCAATTAAAGAACGGAGGGAGCAGGTCTAATGCTGGTTTGAATCACATTTAATGGTCTCGCCGGATGCAGCTCATACGTGTAACAGCCTTGTTACACGTTCATTTTCAAACTGGTAAACAACAAAAATGAAATTACGATACACGCATTTGGATTAATCGAGTGATCTCCATATTTATAGGGTTGGTGTTAGTTAATCAGGTGGTTAGGGCTCGTTTCAGACATTCAGTTGTGTTCTTGCAGCAAGCAAGCGAGCAACAGCAGCAACAACAATAATAATGAAATCGCATCATCAATATTTTGTTACCTGGAGATTTGATGAGTAATTATTCCTCATTTGAAAAGTGCCAATTGAAGTCCAAGAAATAAAAATTGAAGAGATTGAAAATCTAAACGACTATTAATTAAAAAATGAAACTATTAAGGTCCTACCAAACCTTATTTGGTACCAGCAGTTTGGATTAGCTAGTGATCACTTCCGGAATGTTGGATCTTTAGATGTACTCCAGTATCTAAAGTTTGGGGTTACTCTACGGTTTTAGTGGGAGGACTATTATTTTGATGCGACTTTTTTGCACTGTACGGTTTTGTACCATCTACCTGAGAACCATAAAGAGAATACAAATCATTTACTGAGCGGAGAGTAAACAGGAAGGGTTATTTTTCTGACTTTTATTCACAAAATTTAGAGATGGAGTATAACTCACTTCTAACAGTGAAATGGAGTTATTTGTGTCGACGTCTAACACCAATGACTTTTCGCTAAGTCAACAAAAATAATCTCTTTCACAAATTGCAACTGCAAGATGTCGCTGTGTTTAGAGGATGACACCTACTGGACTAAACAACTTGCTGCTTTCGACCCTACTTTTAATCCAATACAATTCTTCATGCCTTTAGAGGTTGTTTGCTTAAAGCCTGGCCAGGCCGCAGCAGGCTCAGGCCGTCAGGCGTCCGATTTCGGACGCTTGGGGCTGTCGAGTGTCGTTGGTGCCTACAAGGATGAACCCTTTGTCGACAGAACCTCAATAGCAACTGTCTTCAAATGTCGTGGCAGAACTCAGAAGGCGCCGGGGATCGATCCCAGGTTTGAAAAGAGCGGGCCGCCACGTACGTGTCGGGTTTGTCAAAGCTGCGGCTCGGATGTGACGCTGTGAGATCAATGCAGCCATAACCTCCACGGGCACAGGCTGACTTATGTGCGTCACGGAGTCAATGGCGAACGCAACGCTTGCTTTCAATTTATTTACTGCGGTCCAAGTCCTATTCTGTCAGCCTACTGCCGTTTCGTTACGGTTCTTGGCATCTCGTCCATCGAATCTGTCGTTATTGGCTTATCCAAAATACTTACAGTACTTCGTGCGAGAAATTTTGCTGTTAATTATTGGAGGGTCAATTTGGTTTGTGGAACGTGATGCTCTCACAAAGAAAGTTGCAAGCAGCAACATATTTTTGTTTTCTCCAAAAGCCTCGTGAAAATGGTTTATTGTACCGCATGCAATGGTTTCAGGTATTCGGTTCAGAGAACCACAGCTGAAGAAGGGTAGAGAGAACAAGAGCCAAATTTTGTATGGATACGAAACTGAAGTCTCTGGAGGGACAGGAAGAGCTCAGAACCCGTGTTTGATGAATCAGTCACCATTTGCCGGCAAGCCTGCAAGGTGATGGAAGCAACGTCGAAAAGGTCAGCGAGATAGCAAAGCAGCTTGGATGTGTCGGAGTTGGTGGTAATTGGCAGTGAGCCGAGGCAACGCAAGCTGCAAGTCGGTTCTCATACGGCCCGAATAGCTCACTTCTTTTGTCTTCATGCAGAGGAGGAAAGCAAAGATAACATGATTTATCGAAACCATTTTGCCATTTGTGATGTGGAGCGGATTGCATGTTGATCTTGTCCCTCGCTCCGAAATGGACTTGACACGCTCGAACGCCTTTTGGCCATGAGGCCCATGACCGCCCTTCCTGCTCAGTTTGGAAAGATAGAAACGGATCAACAGATGGGGAAAAGTTGGACGTGGAGGCTGACGAGATTGGACTTTATCCTCTCTCAAAAATGGATTGGAGAGCTACAGGTCCACACCTACACAGAGGAAAAGGACGAAGGAACCTTTTCGAGCTGTTTCGAACACAATATTCCTTTCCATTTGCAAAATCAATTTTACTATCATCTTCAAAACTTTGTACTCGCCTGTTTGGATGTGTTTCAATGGCAGCTTTCATGATATTCCTTTCCTCAGTGCAACGCTTGGGTCCCCCGTGAGAAAGAATGCAAAGGTGATCGCTGAGCACTGACCCTCCGCCAGCTTGATTCTCACCCCACAAGATCGCAAACTGCAATGCTGCCACCTGGACCAGCGTCGCTGTGACCCATCTGCTGCCACGCAATCTTAAACAATGAAGTACTTCTATCACAACACGTAATACGCCCTGTATCCTACCAATTCGTTCAGGCAAATCAAGGGCCCTATCTCGCCGCATTTAATCGGCGGTGTCCAGTCCATGGAACGTCTAGAATCCCCAGCTGGTTGTTTACACTTCAGCAAGGTTTCAGAGAAAGTACACCTCCAAAACTGGGACACTTCACTTGCCACTTAGACTTCCCTTTCCCACGCTTAAATGCCTTTCCCTCTCACTTACGTGGCACGAGGCTGCCTGGGGACGTCGCGGACCATGCCACCACCGTCGGTAAGCCGCGGACGAGGTCGCAGCGGCAGCGTGCGGCGAGGTTGCGTGCCCGCGGCCGCCGCTGGACCGGAGGCTTCAGTAAATGCAGCATTGATAGCTCCGGCACGGCCAGCAGCTGGAATCATGCGCCAATTATTGAGCAGACTCTGTATGCGGCTCCGCCAATGTTATTGTGTCAGCTTCTGCCGGCACAGGTGCAGCTCTCGGCATCCAAGCATTGAAGCCCACCGTGAAAATTGAGCACTCACCAGTTCTCGGCGACAACGCAATACTATCTGGCTGGGTGAAATGTACAGGTTCATCGCTTCATCTCAGGAGACTTACGGCGTTTTTTGGTCTTAGATATTCAAGCACTAACGAATCACAAGTTCACAACAACCATGTTGAAATGCAGAGGAGAGGAAGAAGCTTTTATCTCAGGAGAGCGTCATCCAGGCCTTCGGTCATCAATCGAAAGGGCCAGTAATATTCGCGGAGAAGAGTAGGAAGCTGCTGCGACTATGTGCAATGAATGGACACGACTAGATCAAAGGGTTAGGCTTCGATGCGATCAGGCTGGAACCCACGTTGTGCCTGATAGAAAACTGCAATTTTTTATCAAGGCGGCATGATTTACACATGCACCGGGGCTGTATGGGATGATTGTTTTGTCAAAAGCAGACTTGAAAGTGTGGTACCCGGGTAGTAATGAGTGATGCTGCTTTATTGTGCTGAATCCTTCGAGTACAGTATAGCAGGTTCATGAAGTTGCACAGTATGGACTTGGGGATCTAGCTTTAGGGTAATTCTGCACATGCACATTCATCTTCTTGCTAAGAATGATTCCTGCAGAAACTTGGAGAGTTCCTCTGCAACTGCTAAGGGGTACTCTTCCTGCGGCAGAAGAGCACCTGGCACTTCCACAAATTTGGTCACACCCTTAGCGCCTCTGAGAGCCTCCATCTCAGCCTTTGACCTCTTGGGAGCATTGAGCGTCGAAACAATCAGAACTGGTACATCCCCTTCCAACTTGGCAAACAACTGCAGGAATTCTTCCCTTGATTGAACAGGATCAAGAAGGCCTGTCAGGAATGCAGCAGGGACAAACCGTGCACCTTTTCGTTTTGTTAACTCATATCGGCTTTCAATAATTTCTGGTGTCACATTCTCAGGGTTGGCATAGACATGAGACTTGTACTGGGACTGGATGGACTTCTCATTGCTCACCAAAACATTGTACATCATCCAGCCAATTGCTGGAGCCCTGAGGGTTCCTCGTAGAAGCCCATACCTGTTAATAAGAGTTGAATAAAAGTATCTTCAGTAAAATGAATTGGAATCTTAAGCTTTAACAGGCTAAGATATTCTACAGTCCTGTTGCAGTATACCCAGCAGCACTGCACTAGTAAACAAACAAGATAGATGCACTGCTCCTTAATGAGATAGAGCAGTAACATGTGATTCAACACGTAACACTTTTGTGTAGTTATTTGTACAGATGTATACACCCATAGAAATCAATAATTAACTTATTTCAAAGAAAATGGATGTCAAATGTGATGAGGAACAGCTTCAAGTTGTTCCATAGGCTTATGGCATGTAAATAGAGTATATAATGTATAAGCAGTTGCCCCATGAAAATGCAAAGTATTGTTGAAAAAACTGTCAATAAAGCATACAAATATTGTTATCTACAGTTCTCTTAGCAGGGGAAAAGATTCAATCCAAATGTTAAGGACACAATAGAAGTCGCATGTTAAATGAGCCAAGATGATTTTGCAGACATTATCTGAAATGCAACACCAAATGGAGTTCATACACTGATTGTAGTACCTTGTTTCCATATCAGAACCACGGCCAAATACAATGGGTAGAGGTCCAGCCCAAGTAGGTGCAACAGCAGCAACCGCAGATGGTCTGATAAGGCCCTTACCAGCTGCACGGACTGCTATAGTTGCGGCATGGCCACCTCCAACTATTACCAGTTCATCATCTGATCACCAAACAGAAGCACAGGTTGCCGTTTAATTTAAATGGGATTCATGGGACGGTTAATTTCAAAATTATTAACTGAATAGTCACAATTTATTTTTTTACGAAAGGGAATATTGCAGTTTTTTGCTTGCAAGGCCATTGGACAGCAATGAATTATATCAGTGGGCACAATGTGACACAGTCAACAACTGGTGAATTTTGTTTCTTAAATTCTAAAATATGGTTACCTCATATATCATAAGAGATCAATTCCAGTGTGAAATTCAACTATATAGACTCTATTTAAAATGCAGTCTAAATTCAACTATTTATTATGTTAACTAGTGTTTAGGATTCAGTTAAACGCCAGTTTGCAAATGTCAATAAGTAATCATTGACCAGCAAAGAAGATTTCCAGGAAATATGAATGGATTTCCTTGTCCTGAGGTAATATGTGCACAGGCATAGTGTTTCTGGCGGAACCACTGAACGATCCGAATCTTGAGCCATATATTTAACCCGGAAAATAATAATAGTAAGGATGTGCAGGTATGATAGGAAGCTAAAATTTAGGGTATACAAGAATGAAATGGAATATTCATCAACCAAGTATTTCTAATTCAGTGTATTGGTCTGACTGAAGTTCCACCAGAAGAAAAAAAAATGGTTTACCTGCATTTGCCACCGGACTATTTGGTGAATTCATGAGCTCAACCAGGAAACTCTCCATCACATCAGCATTGTAGTTCAGAGATGGCCTATCTGAATAACCAAGACCAGGCCAATCAACAATAGTAGCACGGTAGCCTAGCTCTCCTTTTCGCCCAACAATATCTTTGGCGACCACCCTCCATTCCTCCACTGTGCTAACATCAGATATTGTAGGAATCATTAGGATGTTCTTCACATTCTCGGCAGCTTCTTGCTCATGCTTCTCATAATAAATATTAACCGGCTCATTCTCAAACTTCCATTGCCACGTCCCGGTCTGAAAATGCATCAATGGCGTAATGGAACCACTAACAGCAGAGAGATAAAAAAAAAAGTATGCCTTTTGTTGAAACTTGAACACATCATGCCTTAGAGTCTAATGCTACTATTGAATAAGGACACTGTTAGAGAAATTGAAAAATGACAGTAACCACAATTGGCTAACTTCTCGCACAGCAGAATTGGTAAAACTCAGAAAGTGCAGGCGTTCACAAAGATTAGTCAGAATTACACTAGCCTTCATTTTTTCCCTCATGCCAAACAAGATAAATAATGGTTCAAAAACAAATAAAATAGTCCATCAGATTGAACTATACTAGCCTTCTTCTTTTTTTCCCCCTTCACATCCTTATAAAGGTAAAAAAAATTGACCCAGTCATTTCTCAATCGTAAAAGGTGTCATAAGGGCTAATAGTGAGACAGTAACATTAGGCGGCAAAGTCTAACAATGGGGTTGCAAAACTTGCTTCTTAGCCTTTGGGAGGTGTCTGGTAAGTGGTCACAAGATCCCCTTCCTCTCCTCTTCCCATTTCAGAGCTGAATTTTAAAGTCTTTCTAAACATAGAGTCGAACAAAAGAAATTAGAAGACAGGTGCGAGGTTGCCCTGATCAGGGCGTTGTGTACACGCCACTTGCATTGTGGTTTCCATCCATTTAAAAAATAATAAATAAAAATATTTAGCCACATATGAGGCATGTTTTCTTCTCCAACTCGGTATCAATTAATAGCTCATGTGCCCATCTGGGTTAGATCAACTACATTTCTGCATAACAAGTGTATAGATTCGAAGATCATGGAATGCAGCTATCCCGTTGCTAATTTTCCCATCACCATTACTCATTGAAAATAGCGAACCTATTACCCCACAAGCTGAGATTCAACCTCAAAAGCGCATGAGATCCTGAGCTATGGTTCCAGCTTATTCTGCTATTTCTTCAGTAGCCAAATTCAGAAGCCTCAGTGGAACACTGAGCTCAATCAGGATAACAAACAAACCATCCTTCAGTACATTATTAGTAACAAATAAGTAAACGGTAGGCGATCGCACCTTTGAGGGCGCAGCAGCAGGCTTGGAGGTTGGAGGGGAAGCGACGGCGCGCACGGCGAGGTGCCTCGCCCGCCGCAGAGGAAGCGCGCGGGCGCGGCTGCAGACTGCGACCGCCGGGGAGAAGAAGGCGACGGCAGAGGTGGCGGCCGGGGGCATGGCGATGGTTGGAGGCGAGGTGGGAGGGGAGAGGAAGCAGCGACGTGTGCAGCCGCGGACTGGGAAACTCTGACCGGACCGGAGCGTGGAGCCTGCTTGGCTGTATGGCACCAGTTTCTTCTCCATTTTGTTTGTACCTGTGGATTTCTGGATTATTCCCCCGTTCAAAATTATTTATTTTGTCCCAAAATTTGTGCTTACGATTGGTGAAAGAGTTAAATAGACTCGAAAGTTTGCCTTTCCTGCACAAAAAGAAAACTACTATTCATAAACAAAATGTTCAAATGTGTTTTTTAAAGTTCTTCCATATTTGTTTTTAACATTTTATTTTTTGTCTAATTATTCTTTGATATAAGTCTTGCATATACTAAGAATAATGACAAGAAGCATTTGTGTTTGTTCGTGTCAGCTCTGTAGCCACATTATTTTTCAGATGAACTTGTTTTTTCTAGAGGATTCAGAGTTGGGAAATTCACATTCACGTGGACATTTCATAACCCACAATTTAGAGGGACGCAAAATAAGGAACAAGGCCTATAGCCAACTGGACTGCATCTGGCCCAAAAAGAAAAGAAGGTCCGGCTCCGGCCTTACAAAATCTAACATTGCTGCATCTGATCGTTGGGCTTGCGAGCAGTGTCCTGGGAACCCAAATCTGACCAGACAAAAAGCAGCGCCAGTGGACACGGCCTTTTATTTTCTGATGACGATGAAAAAGAACAGGCATTCGTTTGCTGCATCGCATAATGGAAGGCTGGAAGCCGATCACGCGAAAACCACGCGGAACGGATAGAGCAGTGCGGCAACCGGAACTAAAAAGCATGACACCAAAGCGTGACCGACCACCCAACAAACTGGTACTACCAACAAACAAGCCGGAGTCGCGCCTCGCCTTGCCGGTCCGCTGTGCGCCGTGATGCCCCGGCCCGCGCGTCCATCACAGATTCCGCACCCGAGCGCGGCAATGGCCGCACTGCGCGACACGAAGACACAGTAGTAGCCGATGAGAACGCGGGCCGTCCGTTCTTTTTTCCGCGCAAGCGCCCCCGTGCTCCGACGACGACGTGCGCGCGTCGCTCTTTCGGCTTTCGGCACCACGTAAGTCCTGCTCCCTCCATTTAAATTATAAGTTATGACTCTTCAATTTTTTTTAAATTATAAATTATTTTTATTTTTTAATACATATTTTTTTCAATATATTTTTACTTTATCTCTGTGCTTTTCGTTTTTAGAACATATTAATTTTTTTAATTTTTTTAATTCTTTTGCTCAATTTTAAAATGCGTTATAAAATGAAACCGAGAGAGTAACCCTTATCGCGTTCTTTTTTTCCCGTCCCTTTTGTGGCCGCGGATGCGGGACGGGAGCGCAACTTGCCCGTGGGTTCACGTTACGGACCGGCGACCTACGGCGGGGGAATCCCGAATCCATCGAGTCGGAAGGCGGAAGCTCATCACTTCCATCGGCCTCGAGCAGCAAGCAGCTCCCGGACGTGCCCTTGGAATATGTTATTCTACTTGACCATGCCCAGCATCTGATCTGAGACCATGCCCGTTCACTCCACAACGATGAATATTTCAGGCGACCAACCAAAACCACACGGCAAGCAGGCAGATAAGACACGCCCGCCCGTCCGCTGCGTTTTTCCACGTGAAATAAAGCAGCTAGCAGCCAGGAGAAGGAAATAAAGGGGAGTAGCTTTTGCTGATGCTCGATCCTTGTCATCGACGACGAGCGCCAATAAAGCTGTCTGCGTGGTAGCTGAATGCCAGCACTTCACAGCAAAAAATCTGCTAGCGTTTCTGCGTGACAGTTACGCCCAGATCCTCCACATACTAGTACATGTTTGCTCGCTCCACCTATTGTTGCTCTCCTAAGAAACCTTTTTCGCTCGTGCGCGATAACACATCGGTAGCTGAATACCAACACAAAGCTAGGCTCTGGTATAGACCGTATCTTAGAGCTGCTGCGGCGTGCCATCCGCGCCTTCTTTTCGTGACAGCCGTGCCTGGTGCTGGCCCCTGAAAACCACCAGGTTCGGGGAACAATCCGCCCCGGCAACAACCGAGGCAACTGAAATCCAGGCTCCGCTTTTGTTTTGCCCGACCTGACTTGATTAGCTAAGTTCAACGTTTTTTTTTTTTTTTTTTGAAAAGAGGCAGGAGCTCTGCCGTTCATTAAGCAGAAGAGCAGGGCGCACACAAAATACAACCTAGGCAATACAGGTACTAACCCGGCTAACCAGCCGGGCCTGAAAACCGGACATCTCCAGTTTCAGGGAAAGAAACGACAAGCAACAAAAACCAACACACTCACAAGACCACCTGCTCATTACGAACAGCTAAATTGAATAAGTAAACTTCATCAACAATCATAGTCATGGTCTGTGGCACCGACTGCTCCTTGTCAAATATTCTTCTATTCCTCTCCTTCCAAAGTTGCCACCAAAAACAAAAGAGGATGCCCAGGTTCGCAGCTTGTTCCTTCTTTTGGTCCACCTTGCTGAATTAGATTGTTATAGGCTGGGAGGTTGAATTTTGTTGCCACCATATCCCAGACTGCTTCTGTATAATTACATTGCGATAGCAAGTGATTAGTTGTTTCATCTTCACAATAACAAAGCCTGCAAAGACTATTACACGGCCAATTGCGTTTGGCCATGTTGTCTGCTGTCAGCACTTTGTCCTGCATCACTAGCCAAGCCAGAAATTTGCATTTCTGTTCAACCTTAGCTTTCCAAATTTTGCTGGCCCAAAAGAATGTTGAAGCCCCATGGAACTGACAGTTATAGGCTGAGGAGACAGAGAACTGCCCATCTGCAGTCCATCGCCATCTGATTTCATCTTCTTGGGAGTTCAGAGAGATTGAATCAAGGGCCATGAAGAGCAAAATAAACTCCTCCAGCAAATCAGTGTTATATATATCTCTTAAGTTCCTGATCCAGTTCAGGTTAATTAGCTCTTTTTGCACGCTTCTGCGTTTGAATCTTGCTAGCTGAAAAAGGTTAGGAGTAAGCTCCTTGGGAGACATACCATCAACCCATCTAGCTTCCCAAAAAGGCGTGTTTTTTCCATTACCAACAATGACATAGGTGGAGTTAAAGAAGAGCTGCCTCTCTATTTTGTCTTTCAGTTTTAGAAGGTTCTTCCATGGTCTCTCAAAATGGTCCCAGTTAAGCCAGAGCCATCTTAAACGCAAAGCTCTGTTGGATTTCTCAAGATCTTTGATTCCAAGTCCACCCAACTTTTCCGGTCTTGTGCATGTCGTCCAGTTAACCAGGCAGTGACCTCCACGAATATTTTCAGGGTCTGTGCCCCTCCATAGAAAGCTCCTTCTATAGCTACCAATCTTCTTAATGGCCCATTTAGGTAAACTGAACACTGAGATGAAGAACGTGGGCACTGCCGAGAGCACAGCCTTGACAAGTGTTTCCCTACCGGAATAAGACATAAATTTTCTTTTCCAACCAGGTAGCCTGTCAGCTATCTTCTGAATCAGGGGTTGATAATTGCTCTTAGAGATCTTTCTGAAGTGGAGGGTAAGCCCTAGGTAAGTGCATGGGAAATCTGACAAGGCCAACCCCATTCTGGAAGCAAAACTCAGGTCTATATTTGCACATTGAATGGGGAACAGCTGTGTCTTACTCATGTTAGTAACCAAACCACTTGCTTGGGCAAAGATGTTAAGAACATATTTAGTGACCTCAAGCTCCTGTTCAGTGGGACTGAGGAAAACTGCAGCAGCATCAGCATAGATTGATAATCTGAACTTATCACAGCTCGGGCTCAGGTTGTCAAGCAGTCCCAAGTTCAACGTAGCTGACGGAGCGTTAGGTGCCTGGGACCGGCCGCTGCTCTCCACTTAACTGCCGTGAGCGGCAGCAACAAATTGCACCAGCAAAAATAGATTCGCAGGACGTTGGCCAGCCGTGCGGCATCCGAAACATTGTACTACTAGTTTTCTGGACGAAATCAGATCCGTCATGATCTGATTAATAAGTTGGCTTGGCTCATATCAAGAACAATAAGAGGCTTTTGGGACCGGCACGAACGGACAGCTGCGAGAATAGATCTGTTCCAAATATGAACTAATGAACACGACGATTCGGGGTTGGTTGACGGCTTCGGGTCTGCTCATCTGTTTTTTTAGCAGAGCAATTAGTGTGTGTTAAACGGTGTTGCAAGCAATCGAGTGATTTTATCTGATTAATTCTGAAGATTTGGGAAGGACAATCGTGGTGGTTGTGGGCTTCAATGGTCGGCGTCGTTGGGCACACAACGTGGTTTGATGGTTGACTCGCTGTCAGCGTAATTCAGCCCGAAATTTTAGGTGAACTGCATTCTACGCACAGTGTGAGAAGTGGATTCGAGTTTCTTCAACGTCCTTGCAGAATACTGGAATTTTCCGTCTGTCTGGAAATAAGAAAAGGAAAATCGTCATCGATTAAGTTTGAAACAGTCGCTTCTTGTACTAGTTTCTTTTTCCTCTTCCATTCAGTAGAACACTAACTTGTCTACATTGGGGTAGACGCCTGAATGACTTTTCCCACAAGCATTTCTTTCTTGTTTCCATTGTCATTTTATCTCATTGGCCATGCTTGTTCTTTCCTCCTTCCAGCCAAATGCAGTACGCATTTGTTTTCTAGTCACTTTCAGCATCCCTATCATTTCCAATGTGGCGAAAAATTGCCAGTTTTTATTGCTCCATGATGCAGGAATCTTTTTCCCCCGTTTGAAAGCGAGGTCCACTGTTCCTGCAAATGTTACAATCTGACGAGAAGATCAAGCAGCTGCTCCCAAGCAGCAGCAAGAAACTGTGAATGTGCAGCACGAAAGCTGCGTTGCACCGTGCTCGTGATCGCGATATGACCGAGGCCTAATTTTTGGAGCATTCCATGCTTATTTCCCCCCTGACCTGAGACTGAGAGTGCAGATTTCAGACGAATGGCAGTGTAGATCAGCAACCGGCGGGCTGAAATAGAGTGAAACGCACACAAAGGCAGCGACGGATTCCACTCAGGTAAAAGAAGCAACAAAACTGCCAAACCAACCAACTCCCTGGCGCGTCGTCGCTCTAGAATAACTAGGCGTTCCAAATCCATACCACCAAACGATTCCAGGAACCGGCCGGCACCCATGCGGAAACGATCAAAACCTGAAGGTGACACGGAGTCCACCTCCACCTCCACCGATGGTTTCTTCTTCGCGGTCACCATCCTAACCCACCTCACCTCACCGTGGCACGGGTGCGTTAAGTTTAACCGAAGCAACCTCCGACGAAAGGCGAGACGCCGAGACCTCACCTTCGCTGATGTGGAGGCGTCGATGACGACGGCGCACATCTTTTTCGCGACGCGTACAGATTACAATTAAGCTGCTGTGGATCCATTGACGCGCACGCTTCGCTCCAAAAAAATAAATAAGCTGACGCGATCGCGAAGTATTCAGGTTCACAGCATAACGTGCGGAGGGAGAACCTGTTTTTGGGAAGAAAATCGGACGATTGCATGGTTGACGAGGACCCGTCGGCGTGGCATCGAGTTCGTACAGTCTCCGATAAATTTTTTCTCGGTGTGTGACCGGCGGGTTAAGCGAGTGGCGTCACCGCGAGCAGGGAGTGGTGCCGGTGCATCTAACGCATTCGCCTTTTGCAGATTATTCTTCGTCAGATCTTCTGGATTCACTATAATAACCAGATGGTCGCCGACTCGCCGAGACCACTTGGACAAGGCGTGGGTGCAGGTAAATTCGTTGAGCGAAACAGTGGTGCCCCGCAGAACTCGGCAAGGGCGACGACTCGCGGAGCCGGAGCCGTGGACCAGCCCGGCCGCCCGCAGTCGCACAGCTCCGCCTAGTTTTGTCCCGGCGTCGCTCGCGGCCACGCGCTGACGGAGTCGCGACGAGCAGCCGTGGCCCGCGCGCTCGCGGACGCGGCTCTCCTCGACGTGGACGGGTCAGGGCCGCTCCGATCTGGTGGCTTGCGAGGCAATTAAGGACCGCTTGGACTGGAGCAGCGGATTTGGGTGTGTAGATTTGACACCACCCGATGATTTTGCCTTTCCGTTTCGTCGCGATGGGGTGAGGGAGGGGAGTGCGGTGTGAGGTGCTCCGCCACTGTCTTAGCGTGCGTGACTCGTCCGAAAGGCGCTGCTTTTCTTTTCGTGTGTGGTTTGGTATTGTCGCAAAATTTGCTTGCACGAAAGTATATATATTTTTTGAAAGAACTTGCACTGAAGTATTGGGAAAGAGAATCGAGGCGCCCATATTTTCCCAGACGTGTGGAGTCGCCATCCCTGGGTGCTTTACGTCGTACGGTTGTAGCCATATACTCCTTCCATCCAAATAAAAGTTTATTTCTAATTTTTGTTAACTACAATTTTGATTAATAATTTTTATTGATTCAGTTAAATTTAAAAATTTATTGTCTATACTTTTAAATGTATTAAAATAAATACTTTTATAATATATATGATTTATATTATTAAAATTAATTAAATTTATAAATTCATTTATCAAAGTCATAATTAATAAATTTTAGAAATAAGCTTCTTTAAAGACGGAGGGAGTATGTCTCTCGCTTATGGCAAAGATAATTTTATACAGTGATGGCAAAATGAGATTCATGAAACTCCTTGATGAGCACAACTATATCCGCGTTTTTGTTCACTGATGACTTCATAGCAACCTAAGGAAAAATTTTAGTTTATGTATTTTTCCTAGGAAATTTAACTAATTCATGTAAAATTTATATATAATTCATATAAAAAATCTGCATTTTCAAAAGAGATTTAAAGCTGGAGATAGAGAGTGAATTCCAAAGGAGTCCTTTCCCAGGCCCGCACGGATGCACCAAAAAAAGCTGCGAATCTCACTTCAGGCACGCATTTGATGAGCCTATTATTGCTGGGGAAGAATCTCAGCAATAAGAAAAGGCAAATCATAACAAAGAAAAAGGAGGCAAATCATAATAAAATACTAATCTCGTATTGGACGGTTAGGCGGCAATGCCATCCATCCCCCGGCAAGAAAGGAAATAAAAAGGCAACCATCGATGGCGTGCTAAAATATCCTGCTGTTATCTTAGGACTGCTCGCAAATGAAAAGAGGAGACAAATAAAGGAGGTTGAAGCTGTCGAAAATTCTGTTCCGTCCACATGAAGGTCCCACCCCTCGTTTTGGCCGCCTGCCTGAGGTGGAGGATGCCGCTGAGATCGACGTCGTGTTCGTCTGCCGTGCAGAGGGATTGAAGTGTGAACCAAGGAAAGAATAAGAAAACCCAGGGGTTTGTACAAAGGAAAGCGAAGGGGTGGGTCGCTCGGGAGGGGTAGGAGACGGCGGCGCCGGCTTTGTGGCCTGGACGCGGCCGCACCGAGCCGTGCCGAGCGGGTCAGAGGTTTGTTATTTGGCCGGGTCAGCAACTCAGCATCCACACGAACCCAATCCCCGCGCGACATCTGGTCGCACGCGAAGCGGACGCCTCACCCGCCTAGCAGCTCCTCCCCCGTCCGGTGCGCGCGCGCCCTGCGCGGAAGAAAAACTGCGAACCGCGGCAACCGCCTCACCTGTTCACCCTTTCTGGTTCGCGGCCGCGACGCTGAAGCCTGGCTAGCCGGCTCCGATCCGGCTAGGGTAAGGAGCCGGAGCGAGTGCGCGTCCTCGTCGTGGGGTTCGCTCGTCGTTCTCGGCAAAGTGAGCGGGTCATATAGGTGCGACTCTTCTGTAGCGCGACGCGGTCCTTCTTTTGAAGCGCATGCCACGCCGCGCCACGCCATCCTCCCCTCTCTGCTCTCTGCCCTGCTCGCCGTCGCGACTGCCCCATCCGAATCAGTCGCTCTCCCTCCCTGCCCCGGAGGCGACGCTCTATCTATCATCTTCTTCCTTCCTCCTCCCGTCTCGTCTCCGGTGCTCACTAGATACGGCCGCTGGCGCGTTGTTTTCTTCGCCTCGTGCGCGCGCGCGTGTGTGGTAGAAAGCGGGCGGGGTAGCAGGATCGGTAGTCGTCCGTTCCGTTGCCCTGCCGCTCCGTACCTCTCGGTATCCGGCGGCCCGGCATGGTGTGCTGGATGCCACGGTGAATCAGCCTCTAGGCGGGAGTCTGGTTTTGGGTCCTAGTACCCATGGACGCCGCCGGAGAGGGAGGCGGTGCGGGCGCGACTGCCGCGGCCGTGGCCGCAAACGGTTCGCGTGGAATCGTTCGCGCCATGGTAGGGTACTCATCGTCGCCCCTTTTCTTCTGGTTGCTCACCGTCGCGCTCGTCGCCGCGATCCATATCGCCTCCTCGGTCCTCTCCTCCAGGTAATCAAACAACTCGACCGCTGCGCCTGCGACAGTTCTGGAAATTATGAATTTTGACTGATCGTGTTTCTGTTCTTTGGCACTTCCTTCCTTGGTCCCCGGCAGGAGCGAGGAGAAGGAGAGGGAGAAGAGGAAGGCGCGGCGCGGCGGGTTTGCCGCCTATGAGGAGACAGAATTGGCGGAGAGGAGAGATGACAGGGTTCTGGAGATGATGCGCAGTTTCAGCTTCGTGCAGGCGACCGAGGAGGATTTCCTGGAGGGCATGGCGGCGTTCGATCATGTCGCTGCCGGCGAGGAGGAGCCTGAACCATACACGCCGTCGCAGGCATCGACCTTCAGCTTCAAGTTTCAGCATCAGACGCCCGAAATTCCGCGGGAGCTTCCGCTGGTTTCGAGGGAATTGCCACCACGAGAAGACGTAGAACAAGAGCCAGAGAAAGAGAAGGTTCCATCAGTCCCGTTGGAAACAGAGTTCAGTCACGAATACGAGGATGAAGCAGAGGAAACAGAGCAAGTGGTTGAAGAAGAGGTGCAGGAGCAGAGGAGAGAGGTCGCGGAGGCAGCACCGTCGAAGGTTGTCGCGGCCACACACAACTACCAGTTCTTGACGGAGCGCGACTTCCGGGGGTTCATCAGGGAGCCGGAGGCCATGACGGTGCACGTCGAAGAGTCCTTTGCGCCGTCGTCGCCGCCGCTGGTGATGCAGCCGGAGGAGCGAAGAGTCGTCGAAGTTGTCCCCCGTAGCGACGGCTTCCTCCCGGAGACAGACTTCACCTTCAGGCCTGCGGATGAGCCCGACGTGTCCGAGAGCGTGGAGTCGTCCGTGAAGAGGACACCGTCGCGGACTCGGAAGCCGGCGAGGTCCCCCTCCCACGTGTGCGAGAGCGTGGCGTCGTCCGGGAAGAGGACGCCGTCGCGGACCCGGAAGCCGGCACGGTCACCATCCATCGCTTCCAGGGGCAGCGCCGTCGGCGGGAGGATGAGCTTCGCGTCGGAGTTCTCCGGCTTCGGCGACTCTGACTCCGAGTCCAGCGGCAGCGACGGTTACTCAGTGAAGGAGCTCGTCGTCGACTCTGACAGCGACTGGTTCCAGTCGGAGAAGAACTTCCACGGAGCTACGCGCGACGCCGGCGCGCGCAAAAGATACGAGGCCAAGGTGCTCAAGGCCATCGAAGCCTTGGAGGAGGTAACCAAGCTGGATCACTCTTACGATGAATCAGCGACAACGTTGTCGCCAAGCTCTGTTCGACAGGGCTCGCCGGACAGCCTTCCGGACGGCTCTGTCAAGTACCCTGAGGACATGTGGTCTCGTAGCCCTTCGCCCGACGTGGAGTACAAATACGACGAGGAGAAGGTAGCAACAGAATATGAAAAGGCAGAGCAAAGGAAAATGGAAGAGGAGCATGATACAAGCGACGAGGAGCACTTAGCGAGTAACAGTAAGTTAGCACTAGCACCTGTGGTCTGTGATGCTGCTTCTGTTACTGATGGAAATTTGGATATTGCTGAGAAGGAAACAATCGCTGTAAATGATCGCTCAGGTGAAGCTGTTTCCGATGTTGAGAGAAGTCCAGAAGCTGTTTCTGAGAGAGGCTTTGCCGTTTCATCAGATCAAGTTGATGGTCCTGATGATAGAAGCCCCGAACCAGGTGAAGCTGTTTCTGATCTTCAGAGAAGTGGAGAGGCCGTTTCTGAGAGGGGATTTGCTGTTTCCTCAAATGAAGTTGTCAGTCCTGATGCTAGGAGAAGCCCAAAGCCATCAGTGCACGAATTTACTGGTACGATCAATCATTCACTTGACCACATTTCTAATGATAGGAGAGAAACTGCCAGCGAAAGTGATCAATCATATGAGATAGTTTTTGACGACAATAGAAGACCAGAGCCATTGGATACAGGATTTGTCGGTGCGAGCGATCATTCACATGAACTAATTTCTGATGTCTGGAAAGAGATTGTCAGTAGACATGATCAGCCCAACCCAGTGGATTCCAATGATAAGGGAGGCGTTGATCCAGCAGATAAAGATTTTATCGGTGCAAATGATCATTCTAATGAGCTTACTTCAAATAACCATTCAAAGAAAGTGACTTTCAGCGCAAATGATCATTCATATGCAGTAGTTTCTGATAATAATCGTATTCCAGAGACGCCAGAGCGAGAATTCAGTGTAAATGACGATCCATATGGAATAGTCCCTGGCGGCAAGTATGGTTTAGAGTACAGAGAAGAAGACCAAGCTAGTGTAAATGATCATGCAGACAATTTCGCTCGAGAAGCCTATGTTTCAGTCACCGGAAAGGCGAAGATGTACGAAGAAGATGGGGAGGACCCTGAAGTAAAGTGGAAAGATTTGACAGAGGAAGAGGAGGATGAGTTGGAATCATTGTGGGAGCACCAGGACCTGATAGAGCAGCTGAAACTTGAGCTGAAGAAGGTGCGTTCCATTGGACTTCCGACAATACTGGAAGAATCTGAGACACCAAAGGCGCCGATGGAAGACCTGAAACCATGGAGGATGGATGCTAAGTTCCTCCGAGAGGACCCGATGGATGAGCTGAACAAGTTTTACAAAAGTTACAGGGAGAGGATGAGAAAGTTTGACATATTGTGCTACCAGAAGATGTATGCAATAGGTATGCTTCATTTTTGTCAGTTCTACGTTTTTTACTTATTCCTGATTCCAGTATTTCTATCACTTTATTTGGCTGGGTACAATCGCAATTTAGTTGTTTGAAACAGTGAAAAGAATCAAGAACTAGATTTCAATTATTTAGAAAATCAAAGGAGTATTGAAAGTTTGAAATGCTAATCAATATTCTCACTGCTGGATTTTTTATAGTGACAGTGACAACTAAGCATAGAATCAACATTTCTAAAGCTAGTTCAGGACTGATGGAGCTATATATATTATGCTTTGCCTTGCAGTTTTTTTTTTCTTTTTTTGCAACTGAACATGCTCCAACAAGGGGTGGATTATTCAAGCACTGATTTGGTAAAATACTGAATTTGGTCGCAGATTTTCTACAGCTCAGAGGTTCTCGGCAGTCCAATTCTATCAAGTCTTTGTCCCCTACAGTGGCGTCGATCCTGTCACACAATTTCCGGCCTTCGCGTCGGAGATCTCCGGAAGACCCGTCGGAGCGGTTTCTCAAAGAGCTCCGGTATGATCTGGAGACGGTGTATGTCGGTCAGATGTGCCTGTCATGGGAGTTCCTCCGATGGCAGTACGAGCAGGCCCGTGACCTGCCCGAATCGGACCCTTACCACAGCCACCAGTACAACCAGGTGGCTGGGGAGTTCCAGCAGTTTCAGGTGGTAGTTCAGAGGTTCGTGGAGGATGAATCGTTCAAGGGCCCGAGGTTGCCAAACTACATCAACAATCGATGTGTCCTCCGCAATCTATTGCAAGTACCTGTAATAAAAGGTAAGCATGGCTTTAGACTTCGTAGTAGGTGAAAAAAAAAATAGTTAGTCCATCTTACTACTTCTGAATTTTTAACCAAAAGAGTGACACAACGTGTGTTGTGTTGGGCAGAGGACAGCTTGAAGGACAGGATGGAGGATCAGCGTAAGGGCAACTTTGTTGTAACCAGTGAGGAGCTGGAGGAGATCATAGAGGAGGCGATGCACGTTCTGTGGGAGTTCATCAAGGCTGACAAGGTCGAGTCAACATCTGTGCTCAAGGGCTTGTCTAACACTCAAGTCGAACTCCAGGACCCTTCAGATCATGATCTTATGGTGAACATCCATGCTGCATTACAGAAGGTAAGTATATAAAACACAGTGCCGGCAACAGATGATTTGCTCTATTACAAAAAAGTACCAGGTAGATGACAGAGGTTTGATACGTATGCAGAAAGAGAAGAGGCTCAAGGATCTCCTCAGGACCGGCAACTGCATCGTGAAGAAGTTCAAGAAGCCCAAGGAGGACAGATCAAACCAGAACCTGTTCTTCTCACAGGTCGACATGAGACTCGTGGCGCGGGTGCTACGGATGCCGAGGATCACCAGCGATCAGCTGCAGTGGTGCAAGGCGAAGCTGGACAAGATCACGGTGGTAGATAGGGTCAAGATTCACAGGGAGCCTTCATTTTTGTTGTTTCCTTGTTGAGATAGTACATATAAGTGTTTCCTTTGCTCCTTTTCCATATCATCGCCATCATGTAATCCATTACAGTAGGATTTGCTTTTAACCATTAGTAATCCAGTTGTTTACACAGGTCAGTCATTGTACCCCTGTAACCTCATGTCGCATGTTACATACATCAAATAGAAATTACAGTGTAAAAATTTTATCTAGCATGATATAAGAGATAACATCACAGTCCACAGACCAACTCTTCTGCATGAACTGTTCTTCTCCTCCGTCGCCGCATTCAGGGAACCAAGCATATTACAGTCTTGGATGGTAGCTGCACGCCGAGGCTGCTGCGATCCAAATTAAACGATCAGCCAATGACTGCACTCAAAACAAACACCAGCCAATCGCACGTCCACTTTTCCGCCGCCGGGCTGTACCGCTGGACGACTGCACTTCAATGAATAAACAAGCGACAGTCCTCGTGCGCCCGTGTCCTTGTGTTTGCCACATGAGTTCATCTAATGGCCGGCCACCTTTTGAGCTAATCGTAACAACCAAAGTACCAACTGAAAACACTGTTCGCTGCGGCCTGAAACAGATACAACCTTAAGAGAGGCGCAGCAGCTTAAGAAGGAGGCCGGGGCCAGATACAGATCAGCGGCACTGAGTATGCCTGCCATACGGAGAGACCGCGGCAATGATGGAGCTGCTGAGCTGGGGGAAGGGAGACGAGGCCGCCATGATCCCGGAATGGCAGCAGCTCTACAGTTTGGCCTTGTGTGTGTGGGCGTGTGGAGCCGGCGGCCGGGGACCTGGCCTCCGTTATCGGCAGGAAGATATGCGAGCTTGGCTCCACGATGATACGATCAAAACGGCAGATGCAACAAGATGCACTAGCTGTGCTCAAGAATGGCATTCACGGGACTTAGGACCTCTATAATGTTGGTAGATGTACTACGTTTTTTTTGCCACCTGGACCTCAGTAACCTCAAGATTTCAATGGATTTCGAATTGAACAGTTTTATTTTATTTTTTTGTAATACAAATTCAATTGTTCCAAAGGGGCCATACCTTGTCCAGGAGAGGTTCCGGGGAATTGCAGTTCTAACATACTTAACCATCATCGTAGGGACTAGGGAACGTGATTGCTAAACAATAGTTCGGAAAAAAAAAACACTGTTAATCTCAGTCACTACTCACAAAAGTACTCGCTACCAGTTCTTCAGGAAATTCAGTCAAATGGGCTGTGAGCCATTAAACAAAGGTCCATACAGCGTACCAATCGATGGCCCATATATACCGGCCCGGCCTATTACAGCATCAACCCGATCCTAGCCGTCCGATCTAGGTTAGGCCCTTGAGGCATCCATTTATAAGACTCGCCGCCACCGCGCTTCTCCTTCCCTTCCCCCAGCCTCTCCATCCACCCTAGTCTCCTCTTCCCAGGGTTTATCGGCGGCGGCAAGATGGTGCAGCGCCTGACCTACCGGAAGCGGCACAGCTATGCCACCAAGTCCAACCAGACGCGGGTCGTCAAGACCCCAGGTGGAGATCCGCTTCTCTTCTCTCGTTGATGCCTCCATTTTTGGTGGTTTCTTGATCTGCTTGTTCTGATTTGCGCCATCGGATTGTGTTTCGTGCATGCAGGTGGCAGGCTCGTGTACCAGTACACTGACAAGAGAGCGAGCGGCCCCAAGTGCCCAGTGACTGGGAAGAAGATCCAGGGGGTGAGTGGATTTATTAGCTTAACCTGGCTCGTGTGGCATTGGGATGTAGTTCTTGATTGTTTACGGTAGGTGTGGAGCTGTGAGGTCCGTAGCGGAATCAATTCAGAAAATGCAGTAGTTATCTTTTAAAGTCTGCATCTTGCTTTATGCTGCTTTGAAGTGTTAGCACCTTTGGTAGCCTTTTATTGCATGAATGTTGACTGAATTCTATTGGAACATCCAGTTAATTTGTGAGATTAGCTTGTTATTGGTGTGAGATTTGTAACCTGATGCTCTTTGTGTTCTGCAACCTATAGTTCGTTTATCTGAAATGTTTTGTTACCTAGTATGGTACTTCGTTATTTAAAATTATGATAGCACTCCAGAACACATTTACATTTTGTGGACATTATGTGCACCAATAAAAGCCACATTCTTTTGTTGTACTAAGAGTAATCTGTTTGCTCATTTGTAATGATACGTGTTATGGATGCTTCTTTTTCTTTTTCATGCGGAGTACTCAATTTTATTTTAACCAGTTTCTTTTATTATATGCCACAGATTGCTTCACATCCTGTAACTAGCTTATTATTGCCCTGCGTGACATTTTTTTGTCTTTCAGATTCCACACCTCAGGCCTGCTCAGTACAAAAGGTCCAGGTTGTCTCGGAACCGCAGAACTGTGAACCGTCCCTATGGAGGTGTTTTATCTGGAACTGCAGTTAGAGAAAGGTTAGTATAGACTCAAATGTTATGATTCATTGTGAGGCTTGGTCTGCAACCTCATGTGGTCTCATTATCTTGCAGGATTATCCGTGCTTTCCTTGTTGAAGAGCAGAAGATTGTGAAGAAGGTGTTGAAGATACAGAAGACCAAAGACAAGGCTGCCTCAAAGTAACTGTTTGACGTTGGAAGCAAGGCTGTTCTGTAAACAAGGGAGGATTTGTCTGTTGATGATCAATGGCTTAGTCTCTTCTAGTATCTTGAGGTGCCAAGTGTTTAATTAGAGTACTGGAAATCTGTCTACCGTTGTGGTGTCAGATTGTGAGACAAATTTTTATCACATGCAGTGCTTTGGTTCCTAGAACGCAACGTTGAATTATCAAAAGATGGTTAAAGTAGCGGATTTTCGTCCTGCTGCAATTTTAGGTCACCTTTATTTGTTCCGGTTAGTTCTGTCAGGTGTTCGATCATACATTTGTTCTTATTTTCATACCCAGGTAACGTAACGAAGCATAAATCTTGGCGCTGTTGTGCTTTATGTTTGTACATGTTCTCCCATGGGTCCTGTACTGACTACTGAGTACTGGAGTACCGAGTTTGAAAACAGAGGAAATGAATGTATGTGTAGTGAGTAGTGACTTGTAGCATGAGCAAAAAAAAAAAAATGTTGTCAAGAATGGGATTCGAACCCATGCCCTTCCGGACCAGTATCAAAAACTGGAGCCTTAGACGAACTCGGCCATCTTGACATGCGTGCCATGATTCTGTGAAATTCATTGGGAGTTTAGCTCTAAATTAGGTTGCAAAGGAGGGAATTTTCTTAGAATTCAATTCCTCTTCCAAATTTCTGTAGTTCATAGACCGGCTAGAATTATACTTTTTTTTATTTTCTTGCGTTGCGTAGGGCGGTAGGGGCCTCTGAAACTCGCCTTTGGCATTGGACGGCCCACCCTGCTGCTCCGCTCTTCTACGGCCCACCGCAATGCCTCCATCCCGCCTTCCGCTGGCCCACGCACGACTCCGCGTCCTCTGATCCTCTCCGCGTGCTTCTCCTCATCGTCCCCTGCCCACGCGCCCCACCCGCTCGACGGAATGCCGCGCTGCGGCGCCGACCGCCTTGCGGGCCTCCCTGCCGCTTTGGCTGACTTCATCCGCGCCCGTGCCGCGGGGGCCGCCTCGTGCCGATTCTCATACGGGAATGCGCTGGCCGCCTGCGCCGCTTCAGTTGGGACGCGCCCCACGCTCGCGCTCGCCCTCGCCGAGCAGCTCTACTGCGCGGCCTGGAAGGACGGGATCTCGGGCGATGCCTACGTCTGCAGCGCCACGGTAGACCTGTTCGCCAAGGCGGGCCGCCTGGGGGACGCGCTGAGGGCGTTCGAGGACGGGGACCGGACAAGCGCCGTCTGTTGGAACGCGGCAATATCCAGCGCGGTGCGGAACGGGGAGCACCCGATCGCTGTCGAGATGTTCGCCGACATGGCGAGGGGCTCCTGCGAGCCCAACTCGTTCACGTACTCTGGGGCTCTCAGCGCGTGCGCGGCGGGCGCGGGGATGCGGATTGGTGCGGCGGTGCATGGGATGGTAGTCCGGCGTGATCCTGAGTACGACGTCTTCGTCGGGACATCCATCGTTAATATGTACGCGAAATGCGGCGATATGGGCGTGGCCATGAGGGAGTTCTGGAGGATGCCGGTGCGGAACGTGGTTTCCTGGACCACTGCAATTGCTGCTTTTGTGCGGCGGGAGGAGCCGGTGAGTGCCATGCTGCTATTCAGGGAAATGGTGAGGAGTGGCGTGAAGATTAATAAATTCACAGCTACGAGCATATTGCTTGCTTGCTCTCAAATGCTTATGATAAGAGAGACTAGCCAGGTGCACGCCATGATTATGAAGACAGAGTTGTACTTGGATCAAGTTGTCAAGGAAGCTTTGATTTCCACATATGCATATGTTGGGGATGTTCAGTGCTGTGAGAAGGTGTTTGAGGAAGTCGGCACAGTTAGCAACAGAAGCATTTCGTCTGCCTTCATATCTGGGGTCAGTAGCCATAGCCTTGAAAGATCAATTTTGCTCTTAAGAAGGATGTGTTGTGAGGGCATACGGCCAAATAACAAATGCTATTCCTCTATTTTTAGTTCTGTCGATTCTACTGAGCTTGGCCAACAGCTCCATTCGTCAGTCATAAAAGATGGGCTTGTTCAGGATGTTCTTGTGGGAAGTTCTCTATCTGCTATGTACTCTAGATGCAACAATTTGGATGATAGCTACAAGGTTTTTGAAGAGATGCCAGATAGGGATGGAGTGTTATGGACATCAATGGTTGCTGGTTTTGCAATGCATGGTTGTTCAGTTGAGGCATTCCAAATGTTCAGGAATATGATTGCTGATGGTTTTATGCCTGACCATGTGTCGCTAACTGCCATTATTTCAGCTTGTTATGGACCAGAGTGTTTACTCAAAGGAAAAGAAATTCATGGACATGTCCTTCGCATCTATGGACAAACCACATCCATTAACAATTGTTTTGTCTCCATGTATTGCAAATGTAGAGATGTACAGACAGCTCGAAAAATCTTTGATGCAACTCCATACAAAGATCAGGTAATGCTTTCCTCTATGATATCCGGATACGCTATAAATGGTTGCGGTGAGGAGGCAATCTCAACAGTTCAGCTTATGCTCACAGCTGGTTTTTACATAGATAAGTTTGTATGCTCATCTATTCTTAGCCTATGTGCTGACATGGCAAGACCATTATGTGGTAAGCTATTACATGGGTATGCAACTAAAGTAGGCATCCTGTATGACCTATCTGTAAGCAGTTCACTTGTGAAGCTGTACTCCAAAAGTGGCAACGTGGATGATTCTCGTAAAGTTTTTGATGAAATAAGTGCCCCAGATTTAGTTACCTGGACAGCTATAATTGATGGATATGCTCAGCATGGGAGTGGTCATGATGCTTTGGCGATGTTTGACTTAATGGTTAGATATGGAGTAAAACCAGATGCTGTCATACTAGTGAGTGTTTTATCTGCTTGCGGCCGTAATGGATTGGTTGAAGAAGGCTTTAATCATTTTAAGTCGATGAGAACTTTGTATGGTGTTGAGCCTACACTGCACCACTACTGTTGTATGGTTGATTTACTTGCTCGATCTGGGAGGCTTGCAGATGCAAAAAGTTTTATTGAGAGTATGCCTATAAAGCCTGACTTTATGGTATGGAGCACATTGCTTGCTTCTTGCAGAATTCATGGTGATTCTGCACTTGGACATTTTGTAGAAAATAAGATCCTTGAAGAAAATTATGATTCAGGATGTTTTGCAACTCTTTCAAATATTCGAGCAAATTCAGGAGACTGGGAGGCAGTAGAAGAAATCAGAAAATTAGTAAAGGGCGTGAAGAAAGAACCTGGATTGAGTGTGGTGTAAGAATAGAAATGCCTCGGGAAATATATAGGAAAAAGTGAATACAGCGAAGAAGGTAGAAACATATGCCTATAATAATGCTGGCACAGATCGGTATAGAAATTAGCTGAAACATTTTGCAGAGTATGTGCTTACAATTTTCTACCTTTGAAAGATTTGTTAAAAATGTATACGATCTGATTTCACTTTCTTTTAACTTATCTTCCTCCCCTTTGCATCCCTCCTTTTGACATTATGTAGGTGTTTAGTTTTAAGGGACTAGCTCATCATTTGATGGCTTGATCCATCACTTATCACAGGATCATTTCATTTTTTTTCTTTTGAGGAATGATCCAGTCCCTAATTATAGATTACATGGTCATGAGGGAATGATTTTGTACCCTTATTTCTCTAACCAAAACACTTGTCTATGGTATTTTTTGTATGTTAGATCGTACATTCATAATACTGAAAAAATTAGCTCAATATATTTTTAAGAACAAAATATATGAGACAAAGCTATGCTTCTCTCTGATAGCTTTTCTTTAACACAGTTGTAGTCTATAAGATACAGACCTAATGAAATATATACTGACAGGAAATACTCACAGTAAAAGATAAAGGTGACTCTCAGTTTATACATCTAACTGGGTAATTGTTAGTAGAGTTGCTAATGGACATTTCGCTGGGAAGTGGGAAAAAGGCAGACAATCACATTGCATGTTGCTTGTCTAATCATCTGTGAATCTGTCCCTTAATCAAATGGGAACTTTATTTTTTGTGGAACTCCAACCTTATTGCCTGAACTGTATCCAATACGAGGCCTTCATGTATATGGATGCCATATCTGTTTCCTGTACCTCCATTTGTATTTGTAGCCCAATCAACTTCATATCCATCTGAAGGTTGCATGTCTGAAATTCTGTTTAGCAAAACTTCATTCATGCTGTTGATTATTCCAGGGTCATACTTACATGCACGGATATGACATCTGATGATTTATGCAGAGTTTGTGTTGCTAATGGCTGGATTTTATTGGACTGCTATGGATTTCTTTTTCTGATGGATGAGCTGTGGTTGAAGTTTATGACTCAAACATGAAGAGCCATCTTGTAAACTGGTGAACTTTTGCTGCTGCCGCACCTGCAAATAGTGTTGGCTATTGAACTAATTTGCCGAGCAAGAGGAGCTTTCCAAAGTGAAATGTGGAATTTGTATGGATTGCAAAGCAGATAACAGCTCGGGCTCTGGCTCTCAGTATAATTAATTGAGAATCCCAGGAGCAGAGACAATAATCTGCCACAAAACATGCTTATCAAATATCCTAAAAATGGCTCACTCATCCTGTTTGAAAAAGTATGGTAAGAGAACAGTATAGTACACATACTTAGTGTTTTCTGAAATTGTATTATAACAGAATGCTCGGAGTAAAATGGCTACTTTGCGTGGAATATTATTTTTTTGGCGCTTTACGAAGCATTAGATCATTAAGTGAAGGAAGCCTTTACTCATGCATCATCCCATCAGTCTTGATCCGTTTTGCTGCTCTCTTTATGCAAGTCGAGGCTTCGTTAGGAAGAAAACAATGTTGTGAGCAGTCAGCAAAACCTACAGAAGAGGAAAAAATGTTCTTGAGCATTGTCCCCCCTGAACCCAATGTTTTATCTGAACAGCTACCTTCTGGTCCATCTTATGGCTTCGTATTTTAAATTATTTTATGTGTCCACTTACACTTACGGACTCTAAACTACACAGTTCGCCACCTCTCCTGATCATACATGCATCTTATCATGGCTCGTAGTTTGTTACAGCGATGGAAATGTACTGATCCAGAAAGCAACACTTGACACCAAGATAGATTAACTTCACGTGTTCCTTGAATGAAGTTATTATTAGATAAGGCAGCAAATCGGCATGCTGACCAATCATATATCATGGAAAGAATAACTCTAAATCTTGATATTATATTTGCATTTATTCCACAAAGAAGATCCAAGAACACAGTGAGATTGGGATTTGAAAGAAATGATGCTATTTACTCCGTATACGTTCCAATGTGTGAACAGTCACTGAGAGGGAAAACTCACTGAGCCAAACCTGAAACATTTGCACGCCACAAAAAATAATGGACTACATGATCCTGTCTGTGGAGACGGGTGTCTACTGCGGCTCAAATCAAGGCCAGCGTGCGAGGAGCTTCTCCGGCTCTGGGGTGTTCCCGGTGACGACGGTTCGTCGGTGTCGCCCGGCGGTGGCTTCGGCAAGCACAAGGCCTCGGTTCTTGTTTGTCTTTTTTCTGTGAGGGCTCTTGTGTAGTTTGGCTGTGGCAGCCATCTCTGTATCCTTTGTGTACGTGTCTGTTTTACTATCGATCCTTGTACGTCTTCTTTATCTAGGAATACAGATACGTATTTGCTCAAAAAAAAAAAGCACTAACGTTCTGGTTGTGGTAGAATACTTCTTGATCTCAGATATACAGTCCAGTTTGCACTTTTGTAGTTAGTCTGCCTTTCGCTTAAAAACATGAATTAGACAAATGTTCTGGGGAAGCAATACTTCATTGTTTGATTTCGTTTTACGCAACCAGATGAAATTGTAATATTTTTTTATATAAAAAAGTTACCGTGTGAGTTGCAGAACTCAACTGCTTGTCTTGTTTTCCTCTGACATTTGTGCACTATTAGATTACTACAGTTCAGAAAGATTCCGTTTTCGTGTAAAAATTGGCATAAACTTTATTATCTGGAAATTAAAATTTCATAGTGGTTGCTGCTGTTTCCAAGATCAAGGACGTTTTGCTAACAGCTGTTTTTGTAATGAGGATTCTACTCTTCCATGCCAAGTAAGCCCTGCCTCTCTAGATCGTTATCAGCTTGAGCCCACGGGTGCTGCTGGTACCTCAGCATCTCCAGCCTTTCCGCAGCCGCCTTCATTGTCGGGCGATCTTCCCCGGTCATGCTCACGCACTGCAGGACCAGGTGAGCGATCTCGTCGACAATGTCGGCTCTCATCTCGTTCCTCACCTGGCTGTCCAGGAGATCTCCGTGTCGGCCGGCCTTCGCCGCTGTCGTGAAGCACGACACGAGGCTCCTGTCTTCCTCCGGCCCCTCGATGTAGAGCGCCTTCTTCCTGGTCAGGAGCTCTGGCAAGACCGGTTAGAATTGATATCTAACCATTTGACCCAACGACCAAATAGGGCCTTATCTAGCGCCCAGATCAAAGGCGCCTAGCTCAATTTTTGACTGGTGGGTCTCTGTCACACAGCGCAATATAAAAAGAGGTGGGACCGAGGCGGCACATGACACGAGGTTCGTCGCACCGCCACAATCCCACCTACAAACCCTAGCCAATCTACAGAGTTACGCTGCCAGCGACGGGAAGCCGCCACCACCGCACCGGATCCTCGCCGCCATCGGAACGCCACCGCCCTCTTCACCGAACGTTGCCGCCCAAGCGCGGACTTCAACAGCAAAGGGCGGATGGCCGGCTCTTCCTCAAGCACAACGGCCACGGGCACCGATGGTAAACTTCCCTCTCCCTCTCTCAGCTCACTGATCTACTCCTAGGTGATCCACCCGAAGGCAAACAATGGCATCAGAGCCGACGATCTAGGAGTAGATCGCGTTGAGCAACAGAAAAGATTGAGCCCGCCTAAACCCTAACCCTAGCACGCATCAAGATGTAGCCGGCCGTGGCGGCATAGCCGCCAGCTAGACCTCACTGTGGCGAAGGCCCTCGGCCCCACGAAAGATCTACGCCAAAAAGAAAAGAAAAGAAAGAAGGAGCCCGGCGGCTCACTGCCCCATCGCGCGGCCACCGCCGGCATGGTCGGGCGGC
>BCLF01000039.1:1543923-1619170 GCA_001602275.1 Zoysia japonica
CGGGCGACGCAACGGCCGGCGGCCATTTCGGGCGCGCCGTCGCCCCCGCGCTCTCTCTTTCTCTCTCTCGCGAGGAAACGGAGGCGGAAGGGGAAAGAATGAACTAAGGTTAGGGTTTCGGCGGCGCGGCGGAGTATTTATACCCTGAGTTTCGCGGACACCGTAGGATCTTGATCCAACGGTTGGCGGCGATCGGTGGCCGAACGGGCCAAAATAGGCCCAAGCAGGCATGTGAAAAGTCGGCCCAGGCCCAGGTTGCCTTGGCCGCATTCGCCGCCCGCCGCGAGCGCGAGTTGGGCCAGGCCGAAAGGCCAGTTTGGGCCGTCGCGGTCTGTGGGCCGCAAGAGAAAAGAAAAAGAAAAAGAAAAAAAAGGGGAGGAAGCGGCTGGGCCGCAGCGGCCAGTGGGCCGAGCACGTGGGGCCACTGTAGCCGTGGGCCAAAACTAGAATTTGGCCATATTTTAAAAGGATTTTCTCTTTTTCCATTTTTCAGCAGCATTTTAATTGATTAATTGGATAATTTTTTGCCTAATTAAATCTGTCAAAAATTGAACTAATGGAATAATTTTGACAGAATAGAAAAATAAAGTAGATGCTTCTAAAAATTAGAGAATTTTATTTTCTGCTGCGTACTTAAAGTTATTAATTTTCATTACTAAATTCGAACCAACGGGAGAATTTAATTTTAGAAAAAATAATAATAAATTTCAGATAATTGTAATATTGTTATTTTCTGACCAACGTTGATAATAATAGTATTATAATTTTTGTAATTGATATTTTTGATGCATTATTTCTATTTCTGCTCAACGGTGACGTAGATTTAATGTATAAGACAAAATTATATGTCATATTTTTTACCAACGTTGAAAATAAGGTATATAATTTTATTGTTATCATGTTCTCAATTTATTTGATTTATTTTCAAGCGGATAGAACTTGATGAGTTGTATCAAAAAGATCCCCACTCTCAAAAGTGACAACTATGAAGATTGAAAGAAAAAGATAGATCTAGCGTTTATCTTGACTGAGTTAGACTGAGTTCTCACTACAGCATGCCCCATTGAGCTTGAAGCGCCAGTGAGAAAAGATGATGAGACTGATGCTGCTTGACAGACTAGACAGAAAGATTATGCTCTCTTAAAAATGTTCTATGACCTTGAGCGCAGAAAATGGACCACAGGCAACAAGAAATGTATGGCTGTGATAAAGAACATAATTGAGCCTACAATTGTAGGCTCAATCTCAGAGTGTGACATTGTCACAGAGTACCTTGAAAAAATAAAGAGTCAGTTTATTGGCTCTTCAAAGACATATGCTACATAAGTAATTATTAAGCAGCTTGTAACAGAAAAGTACTCTGGTGGTAACAGTGGCATAAGAGAATACATACTAAGGATGAGCAACATGCCATCCAAGCTCAAACTAATGGATCTTGTCTCAAGGATGAGCTCCTTATCCATTTGATTTTTGCTTCCTTACCAAAAGAGTTTGACACCTTCATTGTCAACTACAATATGCAACCCGAGACATGAGACTTGAAAAAGTACATAGCTATATGTGTATAAGAGGAGAACAGAATTAAAGCTTTACATGGGGGTTCTATCAACTATGTGAAGGACAACAAAAGAAAAAATTTTACCAGTCACTCCTCAAAGAACAAGAGAAAAGCCCCTGTCCATCGGCCTCAACAAAACAAATTCGCAGTAGACAAGGATCAGTGTCTTCACTGCAAGAAGACGAGACACTACAAGAAAGATTGCCTCTCTTATTCAAAGATGATCATGGCAAAGAAAGATGAAAACATTATTACTTTTATAAATGAATCCCTGTATGTGCAATATTCGAAATCTACTTGGTGGATGGACTCTAGAGCAACTGTTCATGTTGCTAATTCTTTAGAGGGATTCTGTTTGACGAGGACTACGCAAAGAAAAGAAAGATGCATTAAAGTTGTAAATGAAGTACAAGCTGAAGTTAAAGCTGTTGGCGATCTTTCATTAGAGCTAGCTGATGGCTTTACTCTTTTACTTAGAGTTCTTTATGTTCTCTCTTTACAGAGAAACCTAATTAGTGTTTCATGTTTGGACAATGATGGTTATGATTGTCATTTTGAAAATGGCAAGTGTGAAATAATGTTTAATAAAGTATGTGTTGGTCTTGCCATATTACAAAATGAGCCTTATTTGTTATCACTGCGTGATGATGTGAATATCTTATGCGATAATAGGAACGTTGCGTGTGAGAAAGTAAATGAATACTCGTCTATCAATGTAAACAGAAAATGAAAATAAACTCTAGATGCGTCGTCGAAATTATAACACTGTTATTTAAGCCATATTTTGAGGGGAGAATAGAAAAACTAGTTAAGAATGATATTCTTCCTCCACTAGAGTTCTCAGACTTAGAACAATGCAGAGAATGCATCAAAGGAAAATATGTAAAGAAAATTAAGAAAGATGCAAAAAGAAGCACAGGAGTTCTACAAATTATTCACACAGATATTTGTGGTCTCTTTTCTGTGAAAAGTGTGGATGGTTATGACTCGTTCATAACATTCACGGATGATTACTCCTGATATGGCTATATTTATCCAATAAAAAATGAAGCCTTAGATAAATTTAAGATATTTAAGGCTAAAGTTAAAAACTAACATGACTTAAAGATTAAGATTGTCCGAGTCGACCACAGGGGAGAGTACTACAGTCGACATACCTCATATGGACAAGTTTTTGCACCATTTGTAAGGTTCTTACAGGAGAATGGTATAGTAGCCCAGTATTCTACACCGGATGAACCTCAGCAAAATAGAGTAGCTGACAGACGTACCGTACCCTGATGGATATGGTGCAAAGCATGATGAGCTATTCCACACTGCTATTGAGTTTTTGGATGGAGGCATTAAAAACCGCCATTCATATTCTCAATAGAGTACCAAGTAAGTTGGTGCCCAAAACATCGTACGAGTTGTAGACATGAAGAGTTCCCTCATTAAACCACTTACGTGTGTGAGGGAGCCCTGCTGAGGCTAAAGTATTTAACCTAAACCTTAGAAAGCTTGATCTTAAAACAGTAAGCTGCTATTTTATTGGCTATCCTGAAAAGTCAAAAGGTTTTCATTTCTAATGTCCAGACATATATATAAAATTTGTAGAAACGAGACACGCTGTCTTTTTAGGGGATAAGATGATGTGGGGGAGCATAGTAGTTTGAGAGATTGACCTTGAAGAAAAGCAGACGTATGCGCCCACTCCGATGATTCAAAAGCCATTCTTTACACTACCTGCTGTCGTTGCACCGACAGTGCAAGATACTGTGATGCAAGCACCTGTTATTGTTTCTTCTGTGACAACAATGAATATGAATGAGGAACCTGTTCTTCAGCATCCTATAGAACCTATTGCCACAGGTGAGAGGGAGCAAGAACAGTCTTAAACAGAAAATGTACAAAATAAAGAGGCCCTGAAGAGGTCTCAAAGAGTAAGAAGATCAGCTATTTCTGATGACTATGGAATTTATTAAACAGAAAAATTTAAAATGGAGAATGATTCCATCTCATTTAAAGAAGCCATGAGAAGTGAAAACTCTTCAAAATGGGTTGAGGCCATAGAAGAAGAAATGAAGTCCATGAAGGCTAATAAAGTCTGAGATTTGAAAGTAATTTCTAAAGGAGCCAAAACAGTAGGCTGCAAATGGGTCTACAAGACAAAACTCGACTTCTAAGAGAATGTAGAAAGATATAAAGCACGACTCGTGGCAAAAGGCTTTACGCAAAGAGAAAGGATTGATTAACATGAGACCTTTTCTCTAGTCTCATGTAAAGATTTCTTCAGAATCATAATGGTACTAGTGGCTCAATATGATTTAGAGTTACATTAAATAGATGTAAAGACAGCATTTCTCAATGGAGATTTGGAGAAAAATGTTTACATGGCATAACTGAATGGTTTTGTCGTGGAAAGAAATAAAAAAATAGGATGCCGCCTAAAGAAATCGATTTATAGGTTAAAGCAAGCTTTAAGACAATATTATTTGAAGTTTGACAGTACAATAAAAAATTTTGGTTTAAAGAGAATATAGAGGATAACTGTGTTTACTCAAAGTTTAAAGATGAGAAATTTATCTTCCTAATCCTATATGTAGATGATATCCTATTGGCTAGTAGTGACGTCAGTCTGCTACTGGAGACAAAGAAGATTTTGTCCTCAAACTTTGATATGAAAGATCCTGGTGAACCTTCGTTCGTTCTAGGATCGAAATTCAACGATATAGAAACAAAGAGATATTAGGACTGTCACAAAAAACATACGTAGAGAAAGTCTTAAAGAAATTTGGTATGCATAAATGTAGTCGTTCACCTGCACCTATAGTAAAGAGCGACAGATATAGAGATTTTCAATACCCTAGGGACCAGTACGAGCTCGATCAAATGAAATCGATTCTATGTGCTTCAACTGTCGGAAGCTTACAGTATGTTCAAGTGTGTACACGCTTTGATTTGGCATTTGTTACCGGGTTACTTGATAGATTCCAGAGCAATCCTGAAATAGAACATTGAAAATTAAAAAAGAAAGTATTACGCTATTTGCAAGGAACAAAAAAGGTCTCATGATGACATACAAAAATCAGATTCACTTCATATAATGGAGTATACAGATTCTGATTATGCGGGAGATGATAGAAAGTCGACATCTGGATATGTGTTCACTCTCGCTGGAGGAGCTATATCGTAGAAAAGCTCAAAACAAACCGTCACTACATCGTTCGCAATGTATGTCGAATTTATAGCATGTTATGAGGCTACGGAGCAAGTGAACTGGCTTAAAAAGTTTATACTCGGTTTAAAAGTGGTTGACGACATCTATAAACCACTTAAGTTGTACTGTGATAATAAACCCGCAGTAACGTATGCCCACAACAATAAGTTAAGTGGTGTTGCTAAACACATTGATATAAAGTATTATGTTGTGAAAGATAAAGTTCGAGATCAAATTATAAGTCTTGAGCATAAAAATACCGCGAAGATGTTAACAGATCTGCTTACTAAAGGCTTACCACCCAATGTGTTCAGAGAACATATAGCCGGCATGGGTTTAAAATAAAGCATATGATTACTGAACTAAAAGATGGCCCAAAAGATTAAAGTTACTATTTCAGAATAGCGAGGTGTATTGTAGCTGTTGAATCTATCGGCGATTGACCGTAACGATGAAGCATGTTCTATGCACTAATCTGTGATGGAATAAGTAAAGTCAAAAGCAATTAAAGTTAAAAGTATAAGTTGAGATCAAGGGAGAGAATGTTAAAATTGATCTCTAACTATTTGACCTAACGGCCTTTGACCTAGCGCTCTGATCGAGGGCGCCCAGCCCAATTTCTAGCTGATGAGTTCCTGTCGCACAGTGCAATATAAAGAGAGGTGAGGGCCGAGGCGGTACATGATACGAGGTTCATCGCGCCGCCACAATCTTACCTACAAACCCTAGCCGATCTAAAGGGTTGCGTTGCCAGTGACAAGAAGCCGCCACCACCGCACCGGATCCTCGCCGCCACCGCCCTCTTCACCGAACGTCGCCGCTCAAACGCGGACTTCAACAGCAAAGAGCGGATGGCTGGCTCTTTCTCAAGCACAACGGCCACTGTCACCGATGGTAAACTTCTCTCTCTCTCTCATGTCATTGATCCACTCTTAGATGATCCACCCGAAGGCAAACAAGATGACGCCGAAGCTGTAAACGTCGCTCTTATCAGTCAGCTGGCATGTCATGAGGTACTCGGGGTCCAAGTACCCGCAGGTCCTCTGGACCAACGTTGCGATCTCGACCTCGTCGGTTGGTGCCAGCTTTGACGCTCCGAAATCCGATACCTTCGCGGTGAGATTGTCATCAAGCAGGATGTTGGCTGTCTTACGTCCCCGTGAAGGATCGGCGGCGAAGCCGAGGAGTGCATTTAGGCGAGCGCCTCTGCGGATTCCGCCGCGATCCGGAGACGAGTATTGTTAGAATCCTTCTCCACGGATTAATCACCCGCACGGGCAGCAGCACACTGATGGAAGTTTGAGTACACTGCGATACACGATCTCAAGAGAAGGGAGACCGGAAATCAGCAAGAAGGGAATTGGATTGGAAGAGAGTGCAGCAGGGATTGAAAAGATAGAGTCCTGGAACTAGCAAATGGAAGAAGTGAGGAGGAAGATGAACAGAGGAAGAGAATAAGCGAATAGCTTTCTGTTGAGTTGTTGTTCGATGCCTCCGTCGCTCCCACATGCGTGCCTTTGTATTTCATAGCCGGCTCTTTTCTCAGAGGTACAGGCCGAAAGGGTCTCCTAGTAATTGGGCCAAATATATTAGGGCTAATATGAGCTGAGATGTGAAACAGATCGGATAGGATTGGATTGTATATAAAATGGATTGGATTCTAAATTCGGCCCGTTTATAAAAAATGGATCGAGCCTATGGATCGTGTCCTATTACTGTACTACGAGGGCCTCTTTTGGACCGCAGGTCAGCTGGCCTGCCTGGCCAGTATGACGCACTCGAGTCTCGGGGCGGCACGCACGCACGCAGCTGCGTCAACGGCGGCGTCTGGAGCCCCTTCCCGCCGCCGCCGCCGGCTCACGCCCTTTCGAGCTCACGCCATTCCCGAGGTGGCGGCTCGCGCGCTTTCCGGCAGGCGGCGGCGCCCTTCCAGGGACGGCGGTCGGCGGCAGCTCGCGCCCTTCTTCTTCGAGCAGTGCGGCGTCCTTCCCCATCTTCTTCACACGCCAAGAACAGGCCGCGCGGGGCACCAACACGGGCGAGCACCGGAGCTCGTGTTCACTCACTCTGATCCCATGCGCGTGTCGTACCTGCTGTGGTGAGGGCTCCGGCTGGCCGCCTGGCATCGCATATCTGACGCACGGTGCATGCCGCGCTACACTGTTGATGGAAGAGCAGCCGTAGGCCATGAACGCATCTGCAGCAAGGTGAGTAGCTCTAATCCAGCATCCGCTTGCATAAAAAAAAATAAGTCCAGCATCTGCTGCTGCTTTACTCGATCCCACGCCCAGCATCCTCCAACGTTTGGTAGATGATCGAGTGATTGGCTCTGTTTCGAGGTTCTCAACAATTGTTTCTTGTTAAATGTGAATGAACCCACGGGCTGAGTGTACAGTATTATTATTGGACCGGTCCGAATTCTTCAAATGAATCACGATCGGATAGGATTTTCATTTTTTTAAAGGCTAAGTCGGATAGGATTTATAATTATAATTATGTAATATAAAGTTATATGTCTCAAAATAAGTGTCGTTTTAAATTTTCAAATTTATTTCTTTGACCATTCATCTTATTAAAAAATATTTATTTTATTGTGAACCGATTCATTATTAGAAGTGTTTATTTTTGTATTTTTAATTTTTTTTAAATAAAATGAATGGTCAAACATCGATTTCAAAAAATAAAAAATGACACTTATTTTGTGAGACGAAAGAAGTATATAATTATAATTATATTGTATAATTATAATTATATTACATAATTACAATTATATAATGTATAATTATAATTATATTACATAATTACAATTATGTAATATAATTATAATATATATAAACCGATGTCCACAGAAAGCAAAAGTAAGTCTAGATCTGCTTTTTCTTTTGAACTAACAAAAAGCTGCTTTTTTTAAAAAAAAATTATAAAAAGTCACCTTTTTTATTGAGCTTTTGGCTTTTTGCAAAGCAGCTCAACTAAAGGACTTTTAGGTGAAATTAAAGAATTGAGTTGGGATTTGGATTGGATCTCGGCCCATTTTCAGGTCTAGGTATGGCCCATTTTCAGGTCTAGGTATGTCTGCAGCGGCGAGATCCTTGCCGTGGATGTACTGATGTAGTGGTAGAGGGTGCCGTTGGAGACGAATTCGTAGACCAGCATGGGGAGTTTTTTTTAAAATAATACTATTTTAATTTTTATTAACAGAAATAATACCTGAAGCAATAAAATTACAAAAATATTATATACTCAACGCTGGATATGCGAAATAACTAATATCGAACGCTGGATATTTGAATTTAGAGAAGTTGAACGTTGGATATTCGATTTTAGAGAAATCGAACATTGGTTTTCTAGTCGTGTCATACTGGTGCAGAGAAGTCCAACAATAGTCGTTCTATTTCTCCAATGTCTCATTTTCAATATCTGTCAACTCCAATGACCATTGTCCGACTTCGTTCTTTAGATTTTTTTTAAATAATATGTATTCTGTTGTAAATTACATAATTAATACTGAATATTAGAAAATAAAAAAATATTACTAAGTCAAATATTGGATATGCGAAAATAGAGAAATCGAATATTGGATTATAATACAATTCTATTATGTAATTCTATTTTATGTATTAACTAGGGATGAAAACGAATGAAAATGATCGGAAAAAATGTCCATCCCATTTTTATTTTCATATTTAATTAGTGGGAAGGAAACAGAAACGGGAAAGGCGGGATCGAAATACGGGATTGGGATAATCAGAAATACGAAAGCGAATATACCGGAACAGAAAAATATCAGTAACGGACAAAAAATAATAATTCAAATCAGGAAAATAATAACATTGAGTTGTATAATTAAATAGAGTTAAACAAATTTTAACTATTAAATATAATCTTAAACAATAATATAGATGGTTTAGACAGTGAATTATAGTGCAATGAGAAACGAAATTGTGATTACTTGATGTCTAACTATAGACCTGTCAGGTGTTATTCACTTACCCGATGAGATTAGGGTTCAAAATTTCAGATGAGCATGCTTAAGTTGAGTTTGGCTGACAAAATTTTTTTATCTCGGGTTTTAATTCTATTCCAAGTATAATAAAACAGAAAAATATGGTAAATTACTGACAAAAAAGGTAAATCAAAAAAATGCTTCTCCCATTTCCGTTCCGGTCTCATCCACTCTGATCCCATTTTTGTTCTTGTCTTGTCTAAATTCCGATCGAGATTAAAGATGGTCGGAAAAAATGGTTTCGGAACCGGGATGAGATGGGAATTTACGGTCTTATTTTCATCTTAGTATTAACATATGTATGTGTCAGGCTATTATAATATTTATATTATTTACATTTGATTTCAGAGAAGTCACACGTTGGACTGTTTCGAATATTATAATCTAATATTCGATTTCTTCTATTTTTGTATATCTAATATTCGACTTAGTAATATTTTTTTATTTTCTAATGTTCAGTACTAATTCTATAATTTAGAACAGAATATATATTATTTAAAGAAAATTCTAAAGAACGAAGTCGAGCAATGGTCGTTCGAGTCGACGGAAGTCGAACAACCATTGTTGGACTTCTCTGCACCATTCTGACGCCACCAGAAATGGAACGACCAATGTTCAAGTTCTCTAAAATCGAATTTTCAACGTTCGACTTCTCTGAATTCGAATATCCAACGTTCGATATTAGTTATTTCACATATCCAGCATTCGATTATATAATATTGTTGCAATTTTATTGCTTGATATTATTTCTGTTAATAAAAATTAAAACAGTATTATTTAAAAAAAAAACTAACTCCCAGCATGGGCACCTCCACCTCGAGGCAGCAACCGAGCAGCTTGACGACGTTCCGGTGGTTGATCTGGGAGAGGATGAACATCTCCTTGGCGAACTCCATGGTCTCCGCCGCCTCCATCGCCTTGGATTTCTTGATGGCCACCACCATCGCCTTGTCGTCAAGGACGCCCTTGTAGACTATTCCGTGGCCGCCGCGGCCGAGCACGCGGTGGGAGGCGAAGTTTTCCGTTGCCTTCTTGAGTTCTTCCTCGGAGTATAGCTTGAACCCACAGGATCCGGCGCCGGCGCTACCGTAGGACCGCATCTGCTGCTGCAGGAGCACGCCCCCGTTTCGCTCGAAGAACCTCTGCTTGGTTTTGATGAGCTTCCTTTTCTGGAGTCCCAGGTAGAGCCAGAAGCACATGAAGATCGACAAGAATCCAACGCTGACTCCTGAAAATATTCCATTATTTCCGTATAATTAAATCGCCCTGGGACTAAATAGAAAGCATAGAAATGATGGTGGCATGATCTGTGTACCTGTAACCACTTTGAGAGCTAGAGTGAACTTGTCCTTGGCCCGGCAGCCGTTCGGCGTAGTAGCGTCTCCACTGGTTCCCGAAGGACATACGCTGGTGTAGCTCCCAGGCGTATTTGTGCAGAGTCCGTAGCATGGGAGTTTATCTTTGTGTTTGCACTCATCGATATTTTCGGCCGTGTAATTTGAAGAGAGCATTTTAAACATTTGATCAGTGAGTGCATAAGAAGAAATGGAATCAGGATTCAGAACATCCGCACTCTAAATAAGAGGGATAATTGCATAAATCATCGCATAAGTCAGTTTGATATTCCTGAAACTCGAACCAAACTTGCGAACACCTCTATTATCACTGTCAAAACTCAAACTCCCAAGTAATTTATGCGATGGTCTATGTAATTATCCTAAGAAATAAGAATGTGCATATTACCTCTGCATCCAGCGTCGAGGTAGGGGTCGCCCTCGTACCCGTCCAAGCAGCTGCACCGATAGCCGGGGCCGTTGGTGGACTCGACACACCGACTCTCCTTGCTCCGGCATGCGTAGTCCGTCGTGTTGAGCTTGGCAGCGCTGCAGTTGGCAACGTTCCGGATGGCCCAGTCGAGCACGAGCGGCACGGCGAAGTCGTCGACGCGGCCGAGGTACGCGCGGCAGTTGGAATTCAACCACTCTGCCTCCACGAGGAAGACGTAGTGGCAGGACGGGAAATCGTTGAGGAAGCCCCGGTCTTTCGGGGAGTTATTGTACAGGACCGGCAGGAAGAAGTGCATGTCGGGTGGTATGGTGCTCTGGCAGCAGTCGCTGATGTAGTAGCCCCCGGGCCCGGGGGCTGCTAAGTAACCGAGGCTGGGGCAGCCGAGCGCGGCGAGCCAGTTCCTGGTCGCGGAGAAGCGCCAGGGATCCTGGATGCTAAAGCTAATGGCACCCTCGGTTAAGTTCCAGACATCTAATTCACCCTTGGCGTCGTAGCACGGGCGCGACGCGTTGTAGTAGACCCGGGCTTCGCCAGTCTCGAGGGACACGACCTCCATCTCGTTACTGATGCCATAGATGCGGAGGCGCGGAGGGGAGTAGGTCTCGTCGCACCAGAGCATGAAGCCCGCACCATCGCGGTAGCAGTTGGCGTCGAAGCCGATGCCGAACGGATACGGGACGGTGATGTTGCCGCATTTGTCGCGGCAACGCCGCCGCCCCAAACCCGGCGGGGCTGTCTGCTGTTGCTGCGCTGACGCCGGCGCCAGACACGAGCAACATGGCCGCCAGTGCAGCCGCTTGCAACCGCAGAGTGATTACCATTGCTGTTACTGGTTGAGCTTTAGACAGTCAGAGCTCCATATATACTGCCTTGTACTAAGTATGATCGTCCGCATCCACAATTAAACTGGAGAAAACGTTGACTTCAACAACAGATGGACAAGTTGACACTGCTAACATACCACATTTAATTCCTCGAGATTGATATAGTCAATAATGGGTAACTAAAGTGTACAAAGAACCATATCAATTATATCAAGTGACAGCGCCGACAGGCCATCAAAGCTTCCGTGACTTTTTGCATGTAGTATACTTAAGCGATGCTAAAATATTAAGGAACGGCCGCTTTGAATGATTCTGATGAAAGGAACGGGCGGCAGTTTGGTTGGGGCCTCTTGCAGTTACAATATTGAAGGTCAGGGATGGCATTCTGGTCTACCGATGACCAGAAAATGGATGAAAAATTAACAGCTTCATCAAAACATATTACTTCTTCGTGGATACATTACATTTGAGACATAGAAGGGCCTTGAAGATTGCGATACTAAATTTGTCCGTTCCACGAGAATCTAAACATTAACAAGTTGTATGACAAGTTGACAACCTGTATACGCATCTCAAAATGGAAAACAAGTTGTGTAAGCAGTACGTATTGCAAATATTAGATGGATAGTCCATAGACTCAGCTAGACGGACGAAAGGAACAACTGATGATAGGAACAAGACCGTAAAACCTGCCTTTTGCTCATGAACTTTGAAGTTACAACGGTGGTTTATATGGGACAGGATGAACATTTTCTTGGTGAACTCTCTGGTCTTCGCAGTCTCCAACTCCTGATTCTTAAACAAATTCAGAAGAAGAATCCGCTCTAATCACCAAGCAGTCACTGATAGTTATATTGATAAGCCGATACACTGTTGCACCACTCTTATTAACAATAGCAAAAGCAAAATCCACATTCTTATCTCATAAAAAATAAGAACACTGTGTGTGGAAACGCAGAGGCTGGAATGATATTCCATTTTCTAAAAAAATGTTCAAACACTACTGGATATCTTGAATGGCCATAGACAAATAAATATTTTAGTCACCATGCGGCATGCTGATGGCATGGATGGTGCTCTCGTTTTCAGCTGTTTGAACGAAAAAATAAGGAGGTTACTTGGAATGAGATTTCAGGACCATTTGCGCATGATAACGAGCACCTGACACCTGTACACAGTGAAAGTACACCGTGTTCTTGACTTCTTGGTACACTTGCACTAGATCATTACACTACAGCCCCCTATACTGTTGGTGTAAAAAGGTCATCAATATATGGACAGGCACGAACGCATTGCTTTAATTTCGTGGCAGTTTATTTTGGGTTACAGGGATGCACAAACATGCCTGCTTGGATACAACAAATACATGAGAGTACAGAGACGTATAACTCCTTTTAGTGGTTGCGCGGCTTAAGTCACAAAACTGATCCGTTGAGCTTTCACGATGCCCCCAAGAGCTCCTTGATATCGTATCCTTGCAACTGATGCAGCAGAAAATCAAATGTATCAGCTACATAGGCTACCCACTGGCATCATCCATGTTACTCAGCTGATAAGCATGATGGATGGGCATCCCAAGGAATAGGCAACTTATATTTTGCAAAAAAAAAAATGTCAGTATATGTCATGCATTTACATTATTAGTACATGTGAACATTTGTTTGGGCGTAATCTGCATCATTCGAGCCATTAGAGAATGTATGGGCCATCTCGGCAAGAGAGGGCGGTGATGATGCTACTTGCAGCGTGAGTGAAGCACTGAGGCAGCAGATGACCTTGCCGAGCACTGCACCCAGGACAGACGTAGAGAAAGAAGTAATCTACTCCTGAATCCTAATTTAATTTCTTATGGGAAAGAGCTGATAAGAAACAGACTGTCGATTCTTCATTGACAGACCAGCTTGTTATAGTTGAGAGTCGAGCTCAGAATCTAAATGATTTGCCTTCAATTGAACCATAATTGCAAGCATATGATGGACAACTGAGGTAGCATTAGCAAGTACAGAAGAGGCAGAGTGTTCCTCTGTCTCAATCAGAAAATTGACAAATAGTATAATTTCTCTAAAGTAAATCAAACTTCTAAATGATTTGTGGTTTAATTTACCCGTTCTTTTTTTATTTCTACTTGAACTTTTCTTTTTTACTACAGAAAATGGGAATACCCAAACTTCAAAACCTAGGTTTGGCACTATCGGAGTGCACTACTCAGAAGAGATATATAGATCAGTAGGTAATAGAAATTAGCTTCCCTATCATGTGCAACCCTTTGCATGTCAATCATGTCATATTATAGAGCACTGAAATTATTTGCTGGTATATTAAGAAAATATAGATGGTAGCGATATATACCTGAAGAATGGTTAGCAGTAATATGACTCCCGAGTTCCAAAATGCATGTATTGTGATGGGAGTTAGAAGATTGCGGGTTTGAGCATACGAAAACCCCAACGCAATACCTGCATGACAATCAGCAAAATTACTGCTCAGCAATAACGTCATTGTAGTTCCACACAGTTCCTCTATAGAAGATGCTGGATTGCTGGTTGGCAGACATTGATCTGGCAGTTATTATTCTAGTTATATCGCACAGAGAATTACCAAGTATAAACAGTTGTGGAAATTGTCCAGGAGTCAGATGAGCTAGAGCAAATACAGCCGCGCTGACAAGTACACAAACTGGAGTAGGAAACCTGTGCCAAAGAGAAAACTATTGAATTCACCAGGTACTTTAAGTATAATCTCCGGCAATGTGTGCCATCAAACAACCCCAGCTCCCCTGCTTATGACAGCTCATATCCAAAAATGTTGCTAGGATGAAACTAAGACTAAATAATAATAGGGATTTACCACTTTGTCAAGGAAACCATTAGAAATCCCCGAAACACAGTCTCCTCCAGAAGTGGTGCTAGAACTCCAGTAATTCCCACCAAAAAGGCAGTGCTAACAACAAATAAAAAGGATGAAAAAAGAATCAAGTTCTGGATGAAAAAGAATCTAGTTTTGATGATTTAGTTTTAAACTTATAACCAGGAATCCATAAAGACAGAAGCAAGATAGATGCACCTTGCAGTGGATGATCCGATCAGTGGCAACAAGAGAACCAGTGAATCAGTCTGAGTTAGTGAAAGAAAAATATTTGTGAGAGCAATTCAAATTCCAACAATGCACTAGTCGAAGCATAGCATATAAAAAGAAACTGCATGATTCAATGCTTATGTTTTTTTATTCTGAATAATTTGAATAAGGATGTCCGCAAAAGTGCAGGGGTGCTTGGAGTTTGTCAGTCCAGGTCAGATTTTCTGCATTCGTGGAGAGAGGGTGAAGAAGACAAAATGATGTGCACTGCTGCCGGCGATAATCTACAGACTAGCACAGTTGGACCCATTCACAGCAACCACTCTTCTGATGTGTTTTTTAGCTTCTCACCATGTTAGATAATGCAGCAAGTGAGTCCCAAATCTGTTTTGGGCTGGGCACAAGATAGATAGCATAATAATTATCTTTTTTCTCTTAAGATGATGTGGAGAATTAGACAGCAACGACTGTGGACACCTTAACAAAGTAGCATAGAATTATATTAAGGTTACAGGCATTAAATAATGTATGGCAGTGCACAGGAAAGGTCTATTTGGGTACTTACTAAAGCATCCGTTTGCCTTACCTCTCTCTGTGGAGTGTCACCATTCAGATAGGTCATAGCAGCTCCGGCTAAAGCAATAGAAACTACTGCTCCAAAGAGACCAACTCCAGCCCACAAAAGCCATCCATTTTGCAGCTTGAATGGTTCTTTAATATCTGAAATGTTTATAACATTATTGCATAAATATAGTTCTTCACTTGATTAAAATGATATTAACCTGCTCATAACTAATTAAATCTGAGAAGCCGAACCCATGAAAACGAGAATAAGGTAAACCAACCTAATTCCTGTCCACTTCAAAACATCCCACAAAAAAATTCAGTTGGCATTTTTTTTCAATCACAATAATGTTTATTTATGTGCACAATAACAAGATATAGAGTGACCGTTGTAAGAAGATTGAGTCCTGACCATAGCGAAATACATCATCTGGGAATGGCCGAAAGGTGCTGGTGATTCCAAATATTACACCAAGCACAACTAGTGTAACGCCCCTGCATGGGACAATACAGAAAAGAAACGGTAAATCTTTTGGCGATTGATGGTGCTGATACATATATTGTCTGAACATATCAGCTTATCAGTTATCAGCAACAGAATTGACAAGTCTTGTGCGCATAGGAATAGGAAGCTGTATAGTACAGTTGCCCCAGGAAGAGTATTTCTGCCTTCTCATCTAGAGTTGCTTCCACAGCTTTATACCCCACATACTGCAAAGCTGTTTGCTCAACCAATCCTGTCAGAACAAAGCTGTCTAAAGAACATTCAGAATGTTTTCTTTACTATTTAGTACAAAAACATGCAAAGTTTATGGCTTACCTTACTCCGCAGGCCACCATGGTGAGCACAACGGTTTGCCACCCCCATGGCACACCCCACCGGCGAAGGATCGGCCACTGGTCTGAACTCTGCTTAGGTCCAGATATAATGTTATAAGCTCCTCATCAGTCACCACGAAAACATTTCATGACGGCGAGGCATAGCCACAGTTCAACTGAGTTCTAGAGATATTCAAAGATTCAACGACACACATAGCCCTACTGGATTATCGAGTCCTTTTATCCTGACGCATTAGACTAAAACATATATACCATCCTTGCAATTTCAGGAAGCTAAATTCTGCGCTAAATAGTGTTCATCCGTTGCTAGCTACAGCCGGAGCAGTATATTATCCAAAAAAAAAAACTGGAGCAGTATTTGCTTTCAGGAACATTTCGAGAAACAAAATGGCGGCGAATCACCTTGTCGGATGGCTGGGGGAACTTGTTCTGGGAATTGTAGGAGAAGCACGCGAAGCCTCCGTCCGTCCCGCGCCGAGTGGTCCACGACGGCCGCAGCAACAGCCGCCCAGCTCCTTTAGCAGCTATGCAGCCAAATCTTGAAGATGGGAATTGCCTCCGGTGCTTTGAGAGGACGAGGGGTCTGCAAGGGAGCGGTCGGAGCAGTAAAAGAGAGACCGGCGACGACGTCGGCGAAGCCATCGGAGAGACCTTTCTGTCCCGAAGTGCTCGTCGATAAAGTCTCACGGGATAAGCCGATAAGGTGTAGGTTTTTCCCTAAATTATAATATCTCCGAGGAAATGAAGTAAAATGTAACTATATCTAAAATAGTTGGTGAAATATTTAGTCCTACTTTGCAATGCAGGATTTTCTCAGAACCCGTACATAAATTTTATATAAATCAATTTAATTTACATAAATTCCGGCTGTAGATCGGTGCATGGTCGTTCAGGTGTACCGAAATTGTCCAATCAAATCATCCTGCTAGTGCAACTGTTCAAAATAAAATTTTGTTGGCTTCACACATGACGCATTGCCGCCATCACTGACCGTTGCATCAAATTTATTCTAAGTGTGTAGAATCTTACAGGTGTATTGTGTTCCCGTTATCCTCACACTAGTCTCTGTTACAATGCGTATATGGTATTTCCCATTGTTAAAGTAGAGCATTTTGATCTGGATCCCAAGAATTTAATTCCAGCAGTTGTGCATTGCAATATCGCTGGCCTGAAGACAGGTTAGTTCTCGTGAAATCCGGGCTGACTCGTACACGAATGCATAGAAACCATTTGAGGAAGTAGTACCATTTTTTACCTTTGGGGGACAGGGACCACAGATTAAATTGTTATACAGACTCCATTACTTCATGGCCAACACGAAAATCGCGCCAGCAAAATCCAGTTCACGAATGGGCGAAAATCCCATGCGTCTTTACACTTAGTATACATGATATAACAATAAACTTGGCACAAATTTATCTGTTTCTGCGATACGCAGGGAACAATGAATCCTTGTGAAATCCGTGCAAATCAGCAGTCCGAGGTCGTTGCGGTTGCAGTTGCAGCTAATCTCTTACCTCAACATAACTTTACGGCTGCGGCCCATGCTGAGGTGTGGCAGGAGAGTCCGGTGCAATGGTGAAGTGCACTCCCCTTCCCTGTACAGACTGCAGGATGAATGCCACCTCCGTTGCAGCTAAAGCAGCTGCCTCCTGAACATAATATCCACAATTAATCATAACACACAGATCAAAGATTTAAGAAGACCTAAAGAGAAACTAACTGTATGCAGCAATTAGGAGATCTATGGAATAACAAAGAGTCAGAATTAACAGCAGCAGTGCAAATTTCCTAGCCAACTGAATTCCATTAAAGCCATTTCTAACATATATTTCCATTTACACGTCATGCATCCAGCAACTCATAAATTTCCACATCCCAGCATGCTTAGGACATCCATTATTGAGAAATAATGGCATAGTTTAAGTTCCTGATCTTATTTGCAGCAACGCAAGAGTAAAGAATAATTACACAATCCATAAGCTACAATATGGTGGCTCAATACCACTTCAGTATTTTAGGAGTATAGCTTATAATATTTATGGAAACGACATACTGACCTGCCTCTGTCTACGGCGCTGCAAGATACTAATTGCCCAAGCCATAATGTAGAACGGTAGCAGAAAACCAGCAGCACGCAACAGAAAAAGCTGTCAGATATGAACCATCAATACCAAATGTTAATAGCCACCTTTTAGAAGAAAATGCTAGCAACCCATTTTCAAGTGTTATTTCACTTACAGAAAACATCGCAGATGTATCGTCATCATCTTCATCAGTTAGAGTCAGCGCATGTCTTAATAATAAGAGGGCCACTAACTGAACAGAAAAGGGTAAACATATGTTGTGAATAAAGAAGCAATCCCTATTGTGCATAATGTGGTTTTGTGCACCTGCAAGGATAAATCTAAACACATCTGTTCTGTGAGGACTCACAACAAGAGCAGCGGAGCGACAGAAGGCAGCAGTGCTGGCATTCGTAGCGGAATTATCATCGTATTCAGCTTCCATGATGTGGTTTTGTGCCACTGCAAGGATCCTAGGATCACGCAAGTCAAATGCGGTACCAGTAATAGTCCAGCCGCCACTATAAACCGCAAAGAAACGAAATGTGACTTGCAATTAGATGATAATATGTTGAAAAAAAAAGGAAGGGTATTACATTATTCCTTAGCCAAAAAAATCAGCAAGTACATATTGAAACTAGTGCCCTTCCACTATATCCTAATTCCAACCTTATATCAATGGTAGTTTCATCTGGATGAACTCTTGAAGGTGCTGTGTATCCATGTTCATAAGGCTACAGAGATTTTTCCCAACAATATTTTAGAATAACTGTCAGGTCAATGGAATCAATAGTTCATTAGAATGTAAACTCACCTCATGACAGATTTCACATGTTACATCTCCTTTTTCGTTGCACCATCGTTGTACGCAGGTCCGATGAGCATACTGCACGGTACAAACCAAAAACACATTAGAACAGTATTCACAGAAAATACTCTAAAAAAGAAGTATCCAAAGGAAAAGCATGAAAATCTTAAATCCTAATATTTTGGTTTTACAAAGAATGAAAAAAAAAAAAGGAAAGCATGGTGGGAAGTACAAACTTCAAAAGGTTGTTCAGCTAGATGTAAGAACAGGGGTAAGAGCAGACATGCAATTTACTAGGTGGTGGTGCACAGATAATTGTCCATCAGTATATCAAATCAAATTGAAGCAGTGCACATGAAATTCAGTCTACCATGAAAATAGTTTAAATAAGGGAAATTATGTTTGTCTTCTTCCAAACTTTTGTCAGGTATCATGTTTTCAGATGCAAACACCATGGTATAAAGGCCCTGTTTGGTACAGCTAGAACTTAATAAAAAAGCAGCTTATTTTTCCAGCTAGTGAAAAGCAGCTGAAAAATAAGCTAATGTTTAGTTCATTCTGAGAAGCTGCTGAACTAATAAGCTGTAAAATAAGTACGCTGTTTGGCACAGCTTCTGCTTATTTCTATGAATAAGCTGGAAATAAGCTGTGCCAAACAGGGCAAAAGTATAACACTTTTAAGTTTTAAATACTTAGTATAAACTGTAAAATTGTCTTGATTTGTCTGGTTGACAGATTTTAACACGTTGAATTCATGGCGCATTGAAATGATAGCAATGTTATGAAATATCACATATTTCTGATCATTGTGCCCTTAAATACAGTCATTATATGCCAATTGATGTTACCAGTGATTATGTCACTGGATCCTGCTTTCCTAGCTAGAGTTTCATTCTATTTAACTAATATTCAGTTTCAGCACTTTGTTGAAATGGAGGCCATATCAATCGAGGTGCATATCAAATTGGGGTTGAAATGGCCAGAAAAATTACATACCTATCATTTTTATGCACAGAAGGAAAATGAAGGCTCAAGCAAAATACACAGAATGCACAAGGCATCTGTGAACAACAATGATGACAAAAGTTAATAAATAAAAACATCTGCTTAATACATGTGAGCAACTAACATACCAGAGTTCTTAGAAAAAAGCAAAATATTTTTTTTTCTAAGAGGCCACATTGATAAATAACAGCCGAACATAACCATTTAACACTAATAATAAGATGCGGTAGAATGGCATTGATCTTATCTACCCGCTCGTGCTCCAATTAAACAGTAAGCACTGAATTGATTATCATTGCACACGGGAGAAATGAAAGTTGAAGTCATAATGTGAACCTTTAGGCTGCCAATGCAAGCACATGGACTCTCCAGATTCTTTATACTGTCTTCCTCCTGGCAAATGCGACACTCAACCATATGTAGAAGAGGTTCTTCAGAATCCATGCTATCTTCTACTTCCAAAAGGGTATGAACTGAAGCAGGTGGTTGTGCCATGGCTGTCCCAAATGCAGTATTCTTGACTGCCCCAGTGACTTCAGTGGGCTCAGCAACGCTTAGGTCATCCACATGGACCATCAGATGATCCTTCATTGTCATAAAAAAATAATTAACTTTCCAATAAATGAATTTTGTGATGTTCTACTAGATCCACACAGAGTTCATAATCTAGTGGCACAACCAAACTAAGCGTCCAGCTGAAAACAAAACAAAGAAATATGTCAGCCAATATAATGATTACTGGCTCCGAAAACCTAAAGAGGAGTGCTAAAGCAGATAAAGGAACTCGCCTAACCTTGTGAATCGAGGCACCAGAGTCCTTATTGAAGGAAAAAAGAGGCATCAATCATCTGAGCTCCACCTTTCTGCAGAGAAGTTAGAGTCTCAGCATGAGGTGGACATACACGAATCAATGATATATTTCAGTATACAGATACAGAAACAACTTTTTTCCAATAAATATCTAAGGTATTTCAACATAAAATAGCCCAGGCAAGCTAAGTTCAATGACAGATCGTCTCGACACGCGTTAATGTCCCTCCTATGAAATAAATAATTTGTTCAAGACATCATCAAACAATAATTTTGCCCCACCCACTCCTCACCACACCAGAGAGAGGGACAGAGAGCGTTGATCTACCATGCATGCATTTTCTCATGCCTGACTCACTTATTTCATAATAAATAAACAAAAGAAGCTAAAATGAAATCATAAATGTACCCAAACAGCGCATGTATAAATTTGGCAATCTGACTATATCAAATCACATCATACAAAATTACAAACAAGAAATAATACGCATGTAACTCAAGAAAAATATCTCTAGAAAAAAAACTAATGAATGCAACTCATTCTCTCATTCAAACCTAAAGAGGGGCGCAGAAGAAAACTAATGAAATATATTCTGATAACCTGTTGCTTCACCTCCCCGATTCTCAGATCCAGCAATCACAAAGGAGGTAATGCAGCATGTGGACAATCAGAACCAACTACCTAACATTCGTCATTCCAATGAAATCATCTCCAAGACGTTCCATACCGCATAAGTTACAAACAGCGGCCGGGCTAGCCGTATGGTGTGGTCGAGCAGCTGCCCTACCTAAGGAGAGACCCCTTTCCTCAACTCACCTCGCCTCTCCTCTCCTCTCCTCTCCTCCGAGAGATGAAAATTCCCCTCCATTCCCTGATTAGGATGAAATCTCCCGGCCCCCGAGGCCCCGCCCTCGCGCAGGGATCGATCCAGCCTAAATGTCTGCTACAAAAGAAGGAAGAAGGAGGATTCGGTAGAGGATTGGGGAGGAGAGCTCGGCTCTCACCTGGAGAAGCGGAGGAGACAATGGCCGCACGAGAACGAGACCGACCGGCTGCTAGGTCCGTCCACGGCCGCTGCTTATAGGTGCAATCGACGGGTTAATTAGATTTTAAAAAAAAACAGAGACGGACTAATTTGTCGCCTTTCTTCCATGCGTGGGCCCGGGCTCCAGCAAAAAGCGCAAGGCATGGCAAACGCGTGGGTCCCATCTGTCAGCTACAGAGTAGTGTTTAAAATATTGACAGCCATTTACTTGTTACATCAACTTTAACTATTTGTTTTATTCAAAAAATTGTTTAAATATGTAAAATTTTGTTATTATTTATTTTATCATTAGTTGTATTTCTATTATGACTAATAATTTTACTCATTAAAATAAATTTTTTAATAAAACGAATAGTCAAAATTGATGTTTAAAGTTAACGATGTCAATAATTAAAAACCGGGAGGAAATCCATGTGAAATTACAGTTCTGGGTTAGTATGTCAGTGTTGCAAGATCAATTAGATGGAGAATTTTGCTATTTTAAGATCATGTTCTTGTGGCTTGAATCTTTAGACATCTGTATGGTTTGTTTGACCAGAACACATGATGTTTGATTTCATGACATTTGGTCCTTGCTGAATTATTTATTTTGCTTCACAACCATGAAATGAACATCTGCCGCCAGAACATTATGCCGCCTTAGTATACCTAAAATTGCATAATTGGGTTTTGGTTTGGCAGATAGGATGTTTTCAATAAAAAAAAGGCCACATCAAATAAAATTTTTTGTTCAGCATACACGGTACTTATAAGTCAGCATCTATAAGCAAAAGCTTATCAGCAGTTTCCCATTTTCTCATGTTGATGTTCAGTTCGTGAAGAATCCTACAAGCCCTGTCAAATCCAGGACAAGAATAATCACCAGAGATGAACCGCTGAAGATGTCCTCCAACCTCAACGCAGCTCTCGCCCGCCATCTTCTTCATCCCTCCCTCCCTCATCACCCTCCTTGCCATGGCCGCCTTATCCCACGATCCAATGTCAGAGTATATGTTGGCAACTATCACGTAGTTCCCACTTCTCCGGGGCTCCAGCTCCAGCAACCTACTCTGCACCTTGTCAACGATGTCAATGCAGTCCTTGGACGTGTACAACTGGCAGGCACTCAACAATGTCCTCCAGACGATGGGGTCTGCCTTGACTGGCATGTCCACCACAAAGTCATAAGCTTCTTGGAGGCGACCACTGCGACCCAGAACATCAACCATGGCGCTATAGTGTGTCATCAGGGGCTTGATGCCGTACACATCCTGCATTTGATGGAAGAATCGGCGCCCCTCGTCAACCAGTCCAGCATGGCTGCATGCGCAGAGCAGCCCAAGAAATGTCACATAGTTGGGCGCTACTGAAGCAGCCTTCATCCTCTCAAACAGCTCCAGTGCCTCCCGTGCCATTCCGTTCTGTGAATACCCCACGATCATCGCACTCCAAGTCCAGACGTTCCGCATTGTCATCCTCTCGAATAAGCGCGATGCATAGCTTACTGAACCACACTTGGCGTACATATTCACCGCCGCTGTGCCAAGCTGAAGCGTCATGTCCAGCCGCCGGGCAACAACTTGCCCGTGCGCCCACTTGCCGAGCGCCAGGTTGCCCAGCTCTGCAGCTGCGGAAAGCATGACCACGAACGTCGTTTGGTCGGGCACGAACCCAGCCTCTAGCATCTTCGCCAACATCCCGGCGCACCGGTCGTGGCAGTCGTTACCCGCGCAGGCGGTGAGCGCCGTGTTCCAGGACACCACCGTCCGCCGCGACATTTCGTCGAACACCTGCATGGCGCGAGCGAAGTGACCGCAGGTGGAGTACGCGGCCATGAGGGCGTTCGGGGCGTACACCACGGCACACACAAGGCCGCTCTTGACTGCCTCCGCGTGTGTAGAGGTGACGAGTGGGAGTGAGCCCGGCGCGAGGCGCGCGAGGGCCTTGAGGACGTGCGGGAGCGTGTGGGAATCCGGGCGGAGACCTCCGCGATGGAGGCGAACGAAAAGACTGTACGCGGCGGCGGGGTCTGGCGAGGAGGCGAGCGGGGGCAGGAGGAGGTTGTAAAGGTCTAGCGGCGGGGAGGGGAGGGACAAGAGGAGGCGGTGGGCGAGGGGTAGGTGGAGGTGCTGGGACGGCAACAGCGAAATGTGGCGCTGGAGGAGGGCAGGGCCGAGGGACGCGAGGCGGCCGGTGGTGACGAGGTGCGCGTGGAGCTGGAGAAGGTGCGGGAAGGTGGTGGCCCCGGCGATGAGAGCACGGACAGCGGCCGGGGGCGTGGCCATGCGTTGCCATTGTGAAGTGTTCGACGCTGGCTCACTTCAAGAGGTGGGCAGACCGCAGACACGGATCACCGATCCTGGGCCTGCTCTTCCTGGGCCTCCCCTTTTTCTTGAATTGGGCATTGCCCCTTCGACAGAATCAACACACACACAGTTCCAGCTATTCCATTGCCATGCTCCTCAGCTGCGAAATTCCACTGATTTTTTTATAAACTTCTGTGGAATTTCTGTGCTAACAGAAGACCCCAATAATGAAGAAGCGTTGTAGTAAATTTATTTCCTGAGAGTACATTTATTCTATTAGAGAAAGAAAAATCTATTTCATCAAGCACATTAAAGTACCCGGGGATTCTATCAGAGTACATTTGTTGCACTATAAACGCACAACCATCTATATACTGTATATTTGTAGAACATTAACCCCTGTGAACCACTTCATACATCATGTTTTGTTTCACTGGGTGACTACTTATAGGACACACAGCACAAACTGCCGCACTAAGATCTGTGAGCATCAGACGAGAGCATGGACGGTGCTTTGATCAGCCATGGCAGCTCCGCTCAGCGCCAACCCGGTGGCCTGTGTCTGCCGTTGGGACCCGAGGGCTGGTAGTCCTGCATCTCCACAGCCATCCTCTCATGGATCGTGGCTTCATCCTCAGGCACGGAAATCTCCGTTGCCATCTGAAGAACATGATCACGAAAAATGGCACTGTGATTTCTTCGACAAAGCGAGAGCACAAAACTAACAGCGAATAACGTTTTAGTTTGACGAATTTCTTCGCCGGAGGAGATGAGATTACCTTTGGCTCTAGAGAGCTGCCTTTGACCAGTGGCATCTCACCACCAGCTTCTTGGAAGGGCATCCTTTGGAGTCCTGCAAAACACAGAAACGCATGACCAGGTCAGACAACCTCACTGCATGGTAGTAGAGCGAAACAGAGGCACAGTAAAAAAATCAGCAAAGATGCTAAGCGACCGAGATATGTAAAAACTTTACTTGAGATAGGAATGGCGCTGGAAAGAATAAGGAAGCATGTCAACAAGGTGATAAGAAGAAGACTATGAACCGGCGGTCTTCCCATTCTACCGGTCTCTCTTGTACAGGGTAGTGCTAGCTCGAGCTCTCAATGGAACTTCTTCTGTTGCCCGAGCCTGCTTTGGACTCGCCTCGGCCGCACCATGGACCCCCCCTTTTTATCGCGCATGTGATGCAACCTAGATCATTCGTTTCGGAACCAAAGTCAAAAAGGCATTGTGATTCAGAAAGTCTAATCGATCCATTGCTCAGTGCACTTGGATACAGGCCTGATTTTTTCTGATGCTGCCTTTCTCCCCCTCCACTAGGTGTTGAAGTGCTTTGATTCGTCCATATCTCATCCGTATACTTGGCAGGTATCATGATCATGCATTTGTTGAGCGAGGAGAGCCGGTAAGTTTTGGAAAGAAAGAAGGCTAGTGAGACCAAAACAGTATTATACATAGCTGATCGATGGACCATATGCATCGTCAAACCTTATGTGATTCTTTGAGATTGGTTCACTTATTTATCCCTGACCCCCAACATGTCTTATTATATGTATAGCCCAAGCTAGGATTCCATTCAGAAACAGATGCTATAGTTCATGAACAGATAAAAAAAATCATAATTTTATTCCTAACACCTTCGAAGTGTTAGTGGCGGATTTCAATGTACTCCTACCTAGAGCCTGTGTTTTCCATGGATGGATGAAACGCCAATTTTCACCAAAAACATAACCAAATCTAGAACTATCCATTTTGGAGTGTGGCAGTCACCGTCAGAACAAAATGGACGGCATTTCGGCGAACTATCAAAACGCACAGAGATTTTTTGACTCGGAGATGTATGTGGATCATCCGTAGTGGAGTTTGCACATGCAGGAAGAGAACCAGTGGCTGGGATTTCTTGTTTTAGCGGCAGGCTGTGGAGACGTCTTGGACAGCCTATACGAGGAAGTGGAGGATCCTCAAGTCCACGAAAGGCATGGTTTGTGCAACGGTAGGCGTCCGTGCGCAGTGCAAAACGTGTCCACCTACGAAAAAAAAATGGTGGTCGCTTTTTTAACAATGTGTGTGGCGTTGTTTGGATAGTACGTTGTCACGTTGATCCGGTTCACTTCAATAGAGTTTGGTAATGTCAGTTCATATCCTTGAGAGTGCATTATGAGTCAGATGTGTCAGCTTATGAATTTCGCCACGTGCTACTGCTGAATAGCTGAAATCTGTGCAAGCTTCGTTGCAACAAAGTGCAGTCTCCCGAGGCTCTGGATATGCAGCCCATCTAGCTCACCATGAAGGCTGAAGGACTGAGCCCAGTCCAGAAAAGAAATAAATAAATAAAACGAAGGCCTGAAGTGAAGGCGACCTGGTTTGTTTCTTGCGAGGAAGGACTTGTGGAAATCCTCAAAAACTAGAGTACTCTGCTTGAACTAGGCAGCCGAGCCAGGGACGAAGGCCAGTAGGTCGAAGGGCTCGCCAAGTACCATTTTGTCGTATATTTTACTGAGGGTTTGTTTGGATTTTTAGAATTGAATTCATTTTAAGAATTATAATTAGGTATAGATTAATTAAGCTGATATAGTTGTATATAAAATATATTTATATATTTATTGTTAGATATACAAGTAATATACTTATATGTTATATTTTTATTGTAGAAAAATGAGTTGAAAAGTGTGTTTTAAATTGGAAAAAAATTATAGTATAATGATCTATAGAATCTATTTTCATCTCTCACTCTATGAATTTGAGATAGACTTATTTGTGATATTGGAAAAGTTGTGAAATCTCAAATTTTAAGTTAAATAGACTAACTCATCATCATGTAAATTTCAATTTCTCGAATGGATCCAAACAGCCCCTGAGGGTAAAAGCTGTAAAATACATGTCTAATACAAGAATTTTGCATCAGTGTCACCTAATCCTGATGTCTAATACATGGTTTTTTTCCCCTGGGAGAGAAAGCATGACACCAAGTTTCAACCACTATCGGGTCATGGCGAGGCATCCTACGGCGTCACAAGGTGGCAGCCTCTTTTTTTGAAACAAAAGGCGAGGGGGAAACAGATCCATGGGCTGGCATCCGACGTTGTGGCCATGCTTCTATAGGCACCAGGAGCAGAGGATGATGAAGCAATCATGGTGGAGAGCATGTCTATAGAAGGTTGACACCAATGGTGTGCTAGATTTGTTATAGTGATTGAGATGTATCTGAGCTGAGGTACATCTTATGAGCAAGTTTGCCAGATACAACCAACGGCTTGTCTTATGAGTTTGAAGTCAAACACTTGAGAAACCGAGAGTTCCGATTGAATGGTTAAGTTCAAAGTTTGTACTTGCTGCTGCGAATTATCCAAATTTGTTCCATCCGCATTCTCAGCTTCAGGGATATTTGTGCACCTCACTCATGTCTCGTTTTGAAACGGAGGATTTTTTTTCTGTGAAATTTCTATAAAATTTCTGCGTTTTAGAGCCTCAAAATTCGAAGTTCAAAATCTGTAGCGCCGAGCATAACTTCCATGGATTCCAAAATCCTCCACGGAGAGGGAGAAAGGTTGGCAGGTCCAAAATCTTCCATAGAGGAGGAGAAAGGTTGGCAGGTGGGTCCTAGCTGGCAGCTGCAGTGACTTTCGAGTGGCGCTGAATTAGGCAGGCGACTGGACTAGCGAACCAAGCGACGCGGCGGTTTCGAAGCCTCCGAAAGCATCATTTAAGACCACGGTGACCACCCCACCCCATCCCGCGTCACTGTTCGTCTTCCTTCTTCCGCTCTGTTCCGTTTTCTTCGTCATCCATATCCCTCGCTCTCCTCTCCGTCTCGCTGACGGGCAGCGATGGTCAAGCCGAGGTGTCTCGCTCTCCTCCTGGTCACGGCCGTCCTCGCGCTATCCTTCTCGCATGGTAAGTTCGATGCAGTCAATCTCGCTGTGGTTTTAGTGCGCCCATTTCAGTGCGATCGATTCGATCCTCTGATGCTGTGTCGTGCATACGTGTGCAGGGCTCGTGGAAGGGCGGAAGGTGCAGGTGATGACGCGGGCGGTGCGCCTCACTGGCCGTCTTCTGCCGGAGATGGAGGCGACGGTGCTGGACTACGACGGCCCCAAGCCCAACACCAACACACACGGCGGCATGGTCCCTCCTCAGGACCCACACTCGCCGCCAGCGCACTGATCCATGCACCGGCCGGAGACTTAGCTGCGTAAATACACATGCATCTTCGTTCTTGTGGTCGATCGTTGGTTTGGGGAGTGGTAGTGAGAAGAAAGTGGAGGAGGGGTCGGAACAGAGCAAGGTGTTCTTCTCCCTTGGCGCGCGCGGGAACGGCAGTGAGGCAGGAGTGTGTGAACGTAACTGTTGCTGTGCTTCATTGGTTGAATGAGATTGTTTTGTTGACCTGAATGTTCGTGTGTTTGTTGTGAGGTTGCCGCCGCGTGAACCGTGAATCATGAGTCCGATCACCTTTCGTTCTGTCTGTTTTTTATGAAATTCTTTGGGTCTGTTGATGCTTTCAGTGTTTCTCTGTAACGCAAGCATTCCTCTTTGTACGACTAGTCGGTACTAGGTATTCTTGGAATGAAATCATGAGTGGTAATATGGCACTTTTGGAGAACAGAAGTTAGCTGCATCACTTTGTATGTATTCTCCATCTCTGTTTTTTTTTTCTCGAGTGCGTATACTTCAGACTTCAGAGGATTCAGAACCTCTTACAAGCACCACCGTCTCTGTTTGTATCGGCTAATATATCGATCAAGAACCTCGTGTTGACTGAGTGAGTTAACAGGAGGGACAAGCAGCAAAAAAATTATACTACTTCAGACTTCAGAGGATCGTTATGTCTCGGATCTGATGGTGTCAATGCTGACTTATCTAGCACCAATTATGCTTGCTGTGTGGTGGTACCAGCTAAACAGGAATCGAGCAGCAGTGATCCTTTCGTTAAGGCCGAGCTGGGAATCGAACTGATTAGAGCCACCCTAGCAACAGGCACGGCACGCGCGTATCGACGCATGATATAGAAGCTTCCGGCCGGCTGAAGGGAAGGAAGGTGTGAGCGAGCTGCTCGCCGCCAGCCAGCCAGCCAGCCACCGACCGGCAAACGAAGCAAAGCAAAACTAGGAGCGCGAGCGAGCAAGCGATATGGATGGTTTTCATAGGGTGGAAGAACATGGCGGCCTCGTGGTCGCCTCCATGGCACTTCTCCGGTTCATCCTACGATGCCGGCATGGGGATCGGAGCAGCGACGAGCAGAGCAAGGTCAACGCCAAATTAGAATGCACGAGCAGCAGATGCTAGATCTTTCCTTTCTCCGAGATGCCAGTTTATTCCGGTAAATATTGCGGTAGTCCATGCGAAACGCACATCGAACTACCTAATCCAGAGAGAGGAGTACAGCACAACAAACGGTTAAGTATACAAAAGAGAACAGAATTGTAAAGAGAGCAGTCCATATGGGTTGACACGACAAGCATCCGATCCACGAGATATTGTCAGTCACATGCACACGTCCGAACGAATAAAAGTTGGCAGGCCTTGGACTTTGTTTGCTGCTACAGCTGAGCTGTGCCCGACTTGGATGAATCGCCGAACCCTTCTGCCGACCCGTCGCCTTCCGTTTCATGCATGTGTTGGTACATGCGCATAAACACGACGGGAGCTTTGCGCTTGTGTCGTAAACTATGAAGAGCTGGAGATGTGACGCTCCAGAGAGAGTCCATGTGTGACACGGGGCTCCTAGCTAGGAACAATTTTGACTCTCACGAGGAACAAATTAACAAGCTCGAGATAATAGGTGGTAGGGCTCCTCCTTGCAATACTGTACTAAAAAAAAGTATGCCAACGTTGACGCGCTCGATCTACAGAGAATTAGAGATGTGCGTCACCGTTTTGACATGGCTCGTCCACGGTTCGGCACATGTGGCCCGCGGCCTGTGTGTTGTCGTCGTCGTGTGGCCACGGGACGAGCCTCGTGACCAAGTGCGGGGGCGCCGGACGACGATTATTGAGGTGACCAAGTGCGGGCGGACCGAACTGCCAGCTTTGGCTGGCTTCGATCGGCGGTTTTTTTTTTTTTTTTTTGGCAGCAGGGACACAGGGAGATCCGCGACGATCACGATGGTGGCTCCTGTTCGTGGCCGCCTTCCCCTCTCGAAAAACGGTGTGGCTCCGGGATGGCGGGGCGCGCAGCTTTGTCGTGCCGGAGATGCACTGCATCTCCTTCTCCGAGCTCGGTTCCGCAAACTGCGTCCATATGGATACATGGCTTGCGCCTAAAGACCCGGAACATTACCGGCTTTAATAAATATAAGGAGAAAGAGAGTTTACATGCATGAAAAGTGCAAAACACAACAAAAATCAAATTTAGGAGCATGAGCTAAATTTGGTTTACAAAAGAAAAAGGACTACTCGTTAAGATGTTGACTAACTAGGGCTGAGAGTTTTTTTAGCTCCCGCCAGGCTTGCGCCTCTACCGGGTTAACCCCGGCTATGTTCGCTTACGCAGCTATTACGCTTGAGTTGTTTCAGATTCAGAGCGGAAGCAGATGAAGACGCTTTGCGCCAAAACTAAAGCACTGGGTTCAATTTTCTCGGGTATGGTATAGCCGCATAGGTCTACTGTCACGAACGGGCTTTCAGGATAGGTATGGGCTTAGATAACAGAACTGGACGGTAAGCTCACGGATATGGCCTGCTAGTTGTCTTTTGCCTGAGGAAAAAGTCTTATTTGCCCTCCCTCGGCTGTTTTGTTTTTTTTCTCTCAATTATAAAACCAGGTACCCAACTCTCTCAACTTTCAAAACTGTTCGTTTTCTTGTCGGGTAGTTTGGACAGCGATATTCGCTGACGTGGCAAATTTCGATGATGTGGCGACTGACGTGGCGATTTTCGTTGATGCATGCGGTCCACGTGGCAGTGGTCAGCCGACGTGTCCTCGTTTTATTTAAAATTCGAAAAAAAATACTTAACATGCTCAAAAAATATGAAACTTTGCATAGACAAATCATTTCGCAAGGAACAACTTTTGTTTTAGGCTCAATTTCAAATTTGGAACACATTTTATTTGAAAAATTCAGAAATAAAAATAACCATTTAGAACCAAAATTTATCTGGGCCTTCTAATTTTTTATAAAATTTTAAAATTTTCATAAACTCACATTTTTGTTTGAAAAAATTTAAAAATACATGAATTGAGCTCAAATTAAAGAAATTGAAATTTGAGCTCAAAAGAAACAAATAATTTAGCTCAAATTTCAAATTTGAATTAAGTTCAAAAAGTTAGCACTAAAAGTTTCCAAAGAAGATGTATATAAAGTAAAATATACTTAGAAAGACATGAATTTTGAGAAATTTTGTGAAATTTTATCAAAACTTTAAAAGTTCCAGATAAATTTTGCTTCTAAATGGTTATTTTTATTTCTGAATTTTTCAAATAAAATTTATTTGGATTTTGAAATTGGGCCTAAACCTTGCGAAATGATTTAATTATATGCAAAGTTTCATATTTTTTTCAGCTTAAGTATTCTTTTTTGAATTTTAAGAAATTAAAATTTGAGCTCAAAAGAAACAAATAATTTAGCTCAAATTTGAAATCTGAATTAAGTTCAAAAAGTGACCACTAAAACTTTCCAAAGAAGATGTATATGATGTAAAATATATTTAGAAAGACATGAATTTAAAGAAATTTTGTGAAATTTTATCAAAAAGTTAAAAGGTCCAAATAACTTTTGCGTCTAAATGGTTATTTTTATTTCTGAATTTTTAAAATAAAATGTGTTTCGAATTTGAAATTGGGTCTAAAACAAAAGTTGTTATGCGAAATGATTTAAGTCTATGCAAAGTTTCATATTTTTGTGAGCATGTTAAGTATTTTTTTTCGAATTTTAAACAAAGCGAGGATACGTCGGCTGCCCACTACCACGTCAGCAGCAACGTCATCGAATTCTGCCATGTCAGCTGGCACATCAGAGAAAACCGTTGTCTAAACCACATGAGGAGGAAAAACGAATGGTTTTGAAAGTTGAGGCGATCTGGGTAACTGATTTTGAGTACCTGATTTTGTAATTGACACCCGTGATGTGGTAGTTGATAGAGGTAAATAAGACTTTTTTCTTTGCCTGAAGAACTGGTCTGTAGTTAAAAGGACTGTTCGCCGGTAAAATTATCTATCTGATTCCGGAACACCGATCGAGTTTCTCTCGAGCAGAAGGAACTCTTTCCTGAGGAGCAAGTCATGACGCATTTCGCTTAGTCCAGCGCGCAGCAAAATATTCAAAGGAACACAACTTGCAACAAGAAAGAAGCTGCAAGTTAATTACTTGCAGAAACTTGTTACTGCTGCTTCTGGAGAAACAAAGCTGCATGGAAATACCGTGTCGTGTCCTCCTCCATTGTCCTCATGTTCACGTTCTCTAGCGGAAGAGCTGCCAAAGACCGGCGACGACATAGTTTGTATCTTCTTCGGTCAGCCGAAGAACTAAAATAATGCAGCTGCAGGGTGTGGTATTATACGCGTATGACAAGTCGAAATCTCTGGATCACATGTGCCAGCATAAAACGTAGACAGAGACCACGTCCTTCCGCCGTACCAAATCAACCCAACCCATTTTCATCAACTCACTCAATATATAAACTGGACGGAGCAAATCAACCCCAAAGAAAACGAAAGAGAACAAGCAGACCGAGGACGACCGAGAAAGCGAACGGGTCACGAGCCAACACGGCCAAGCAGAAAAAATTCTGAAAGCGAAAGGGAAGAAGAGACCACAGCTCCGTGGAATTCTCGTTCCTGACTCTCGGACGCGCGAATAGCCGGGTGAATGCCGGTGAACATCGATTCACACACCAGACCAGACGGCGGTCAAAAGCCTCGCATACTATAGGCACCTCGACGTGACGCCGGCCCCGGTCTCCTCTCCTTTTCCACGCCGCGAACCTGCGCGGAAGGCGCGCGCTGCCCACCCGTACTACGCACGTCAGCCGGGCCTTTTCCTTCCGCGAAGCCGCCGCAGCCACGACCACGCTTTCGACTGCGATTGTCGTCTCCGTCCCGGTTCCACCGACCCCGCGCGCCCGGTTCGTTCCTGCTGCCTTCGCGCCAGGACCGCTATAAATGCCTGCGCCCACGGTGCCACAACAGCCGCCAAAACAACCAAGTCGCAGAAGCAAAACAGCGAAGACAGGAACACAAGCAGCGCGGAGGAGAAAGGCACAAAGCAAACCGAAGCAGCAAGGATTGTCGGAGACACAGCCAGCCACCATGGACGCCGCCTACTCGCCCGCGCCGAGCACGTCCTACCACAACCTGTCCCTGGCTCAGGCGGTGGTGACGCACTCCGTCGACGCCGTGCTCGTCTGGCTCTCCGCCGCCATCAAGTCCTCCTCCTCCTCCACCACCATCTCTTCCCCCTACGAGCGCCCCGCCGCTGCCGCACCTAGCCGCGCCGCGCCCCCGTCGCCTCCGCCGCCGCCGGAGAAGACGGCTGTCCTCGACATGGACGCGGTGCTCGGGGTGATGGGCGCCGGCCCCGCGTCGGTGGGCTTCGAGGAGGCCGCGGCGCTCTTCGAGGAGGAGGAGGCCACCGTCGAGGAGGCCCGCGCGGCGTTCGCGGTCTTCGACCAAGACGGCGACGGGTTCATCGACGCCGGCGAGCTCGGGAGCGTGCTGCGGTCGCTCGGGTTCGGGTCCGGCGCCGAGGACTGCCGCCGCATGATCGACGCCTACGACGAGGACAGGGACGGCAGGATCAGTTTTCACGAGTTCGTCAAGCTGATGGAGCAGTGAAAAGGATCATTCACGCGGACGGATTGGTGGAATATGTGGAGGGATTCTTTGTTCTTTCGTTCATTAAATCCCTATGTTTTTCTTGGCCGGATTGAGGCCGAATGATGATTATACAAATATGTGTATACTAAAAGATCAATTATGGAAGATTAGTGCTAATTCAAAACTATGCAGCAAGTATCCCCGTTCATCTATTGTCTTTTGTCGATGTCCCCTGTACGCTTGAACTCGTTTTTTTTCTCCTGTGGCTTTCTATAAAAGCCGGGCTCATGTAGCCTTCTGCGCAAAAAAAGAAGAAGTCTATTGTCTTTTGTTAAATTTCCGAAGTACGTAATCAGGTTAATTATCGCAAATGTCCCACTGCTTGTAAAACAATTTTGAGGTTCACCTGACCTGTCATCTACTCCTTCCGTTTTTAAATTAGTGACCACCGTTGACTTCAGACATCAGACCATTCGTATTATCAAAAAATTAATTCAAATATGTAAAATTATAATTCATAATTCTAATTGATAATAAAGCAAATTAAAACAAAATATATAATATTTATTAATTTTTTTTAATAAAATAAATAGTTAAAGTTGATGTCTGAAGTCAACGATGCGAATAATTTAGAAACGGAGAGAGTAGCATTTAACTGTCTGTTGGGAAGAAAGAATTTGGGGGAATTAGACGTCATCTTTGAGAGCTCAACATTTGTTTTAGGATCGTGGACATAAGAGAGCTCAATATCTGGAACAGGCTGTTGTTACCCATGATCGAACAGGGGAGAATCTTGTGCCCTGTATTGAAATCAGAAGAGTTTAAGGTGATGATTCACAAGCTGAAATCAATCTCAAGGAGCCATGGCATGCTGACGAACTGGTCACAGGGACCATCGAATGGGGAGGATGCGAGACTGCAGGAAATGCAATGTATTCTTGTCATTTTAGACAAGCAGAATCTTTTATATATTAAAGGCCGTGCTTCTCTCAACCTGTCACGTCATTTTAAAAAATATTAACTGTTAAATTAAAATTTAACGGTAAATATTAAAAAGAAAAAAAATCTTTTTTCGGTCAATGGAAGAGCGCGCTTTATTCGACGAGAGCAGAATCACCGTGCCATCGTCCTAGCTTTTCCAAATCCACACACTGTCCTGTCATAGTTAATTTCGTCTTATTCAATAAAATAAAATAAATATCATATATTTTCTTATATTTTTATTTATTTAAAATATGATTTATAATTTTACGCATTTCAAAAACATGAATTGTGACGGTGTCTTGCACTGAACATGAAGATTACCAGAAACATTTCAGAATCTCATTCGCTATAGACCACAACGGTCTAATTGAATTATTTAACCTTTATGCAAGCTTCTCGCAGTTGAAGAATATTCAACATTATAATCTGATTCTATTTAAGTCACGACTAGAAAATCTGCGCAGCAATTGTCGCGCTTTTCGTGTACGTTTATTTCAAAAGATATAAAAAAAGTTCTTATAAATTTATTTTACTTATATGTTTTGCAAGTATATGCTACAATTAAAAACCTTTATATGTTATAAAAATATATATTTAGATAACTTAAATTTTTTTATCTCCTAAAAATGCTCTTATTATTATGAGAACTGAGATTCAATCTTTTTTCCGCTTACAACTCTGGTCTTAAAAAAAATAGTTGCTTTGAACGCAATGTTTTAATCAAACATTACCAATATAAATTAGAAATAATTTTAAATTTATTAAATTACAAAATTAAAAATTATTTGTTTTAAAAATATTTTTTTAAAAGCGTACTATTAAATATTTTATAGATAACAAAGGTCACACTTGTGTTTTGAAGACCACGTCGACAACTTTTTTTTTAACCGGAGTATATATTTATGGAATTTTGTCATCTATGTCAAAGTAACTATATTTCTATTTGTTAAATAATAAATTTAAAATATACTGCTTCAACTAAGGGTGTAAAACAAAAATATACCCGAAAAACACGATAATTACCGCGCAGATTTTCTAAACTTAGAAAACAACTATCTGACTCATGCCTGAATGACAATAATAAGAAAAAAGAGGAGTAATAGGCTAGTTGGAGAGAAGTGAGATTTGAAAGCTGTAAATCTCAGAGGAAACAAAGTGAAAACGTATGAGCTGCAAGAAAACGATAATTGTTGCCATTGCAATTGATACGCGGCTCGTCCATGCTATTCTGAAAAAAAGATCAGCTCTGAACACAGATTTCTCGAAACAGACCAGCAGTATTAGTATATTTCAAAACCCGTGTACCATTTGTTTGTTTCTTGAAAGCTTACTATTTTTTTGTCCTTTATTAAATACAAAACCATTCCAATCACCGATCTGATCACCAGGGGTCGTCTGGACAAATATTCGCATCATATTCACCTTATCCGGGCTAAGAGCATCTCCAATGGTTTTGAAAAAATTTACTCCTAATAATCAAGTTTAGGTACTTCCAAAAAGAAATTTAGGGATCAAAATCACCTCCTTCTCCAACCGTTTCCAATTTCTCACCTTTTGGAGGTTCCGATCTTGCGAATCTTGCGGATTTGGGGGTGGGAACCATAGAATTTCACAGTTCCGATCAAGTCTCTAAATTTGAGGAGCAGGAGCCTCCGTTTTGGAAGTTGCTATATTTTGAAACCTCATTTACCCAACAGTTGGAGGGCTATTTTTTCAATCGCATCCTAAATATTTATTTAGAGTTAATTTAAAGAACTATACCTCATTTACCCAACAGTTGAAGAGCTATTTTTCCAATCGCATCCTAAATTTTTATTTGAAGAGCAATTGGAGATGCTCTAAAAGCCTCGTATACAGGTAAGAAACGGCCTTCCGAAATCCGAACCGAAGAGGGCGCGCGATATTTGGGCCAAATTGAGCCCACATTCTCCTCGAATCGTCTCGGCTAAGCCCACGCCCTGGGTAGCCTTCTCTCCACAACCGAGACGGCGAGATGCGGAGGCCGTCGCCTTCGCCACCTCCGGCGAGGGGTCCGGCTGCTTTGGCAGCCGCCGTGGTGGTGATCCTGCCGGCCATCTTCCCCGGACTGTTCTCCCCGCTCGGCCATGCCTTCCCTTCCCTCTTCTCGGTGAGTCCCCTTTCTACACCGTCACGCTCGATTTGAGCAAGCGTAGTGTCATATACTCATATCGAAGACTATTTTAGTTCATTCCTGCGGATTCGATTACTAGTGTTTCTGGATATTCCGTTTAAAGTGTGCAAAGGTGGATCATTTCAGGCCACTTGCCGTGATTTTGAAGGAATATATCTGAAGGAGAAATGGGGAGTTAGAAATTTTAGATTCCGTAGTTGCATGAAATTGACAGTGAGAACATAGGACCATCCTGAAACAAAATTGACTGTAAGGAATTGTTTCGAGCAATGTCTCATTTTTAATCCAATATACCATTTGGCCTGTGTATGTTGATGAGGATCTTTAAAATTCTTTTAGGAACATGGATTAAGTATTTATGCTTACTATCTGTGAACTCAGATTACGGTAGAATTGTGTTTCTTCATTAGTATTATATTTTCTTATGTTTAAACTTGATTATTTTGTCAATCTTTTGCAGGAGTGGAACGCTCCTAAGCCAATGCATCCTTTGCTTTTAAACGAGGCTCTGCGATGGAAGATTGTGAGTGCATCCTTCTCTTTCACTATAAGGATTGTGCTGCAGGGTATTTTAACATTTTTTTTCTAATGTATGTACAGCCATATGAACAGAAGAGAGATCTCTGGTCGCCTTTGCCATACCAGGGGTGGAAATCATGCTTAAAGCCATCAATTTCTCATGGTAAGTTACTGATTTTCCGTGGAATATCACAGTTATTTCTGTCATAGAAATAAGCTTCTTAAGCACTTATTTTCTAAATGGTAGCAACACCTTTGGAGCCAATTGGATACATCCAGGTATTTCTAGATGGTGGACTGAACCAGCAAAGAATGGGGGTAAAACTCTTCGAACTACTGATGTTACAATACGAGAAATGAGATAATTTCCTGAATTGAGATTTTATAATATCCCTCTGTTTCATTTTGTTATTTAGATATGTGATGCAGTTGCGGTCGCAAAAATTCTTAATGCTACCCTTGTCATCCCACATCTTGAAGTAAACCCTGTTTGGAAGGACTCAAGGTGACTTTGGAGTTTGATACTACTATATTTTATTTTGTCCTGCTTTTTCAATAAGAAATGAATTGTTTACTTGCACATTTTCTCTGCTGCAGCTCATTCGAAGGGATTTTTGATGTTGATCATTTCATTAACACACTAAAAGATGAAGTTTCTATTGTCAAAGTTCTTCCGAAAGAGTTTTCATGGAGCACAAGAGAGTACTATGGAACAGGCATCCGTGCTACAAGAATAAAAACTGCACCTGTTCATGCCTCAGCAAATTGGTATCTGGATAATGTCATCCCTATACTGCAAAGGTTCGTGAAATGTTGAATTTGCAGTGTCACTTATTTTCATGCATGTGATTTGAATTTCTGAAATGTGTCGGTATCATATAGTTATCTTCCCAGACCTTTCAAAAATTGTTCTCACATTAATTGATGATTTCGCGATTTTATTTGTACTTATTGCTCTTTGACATATGGCATAGTGATATTAAGAAATGTGATACTGTCTTTTTTCCAGACTACCATTTTTTTTATTAACATGACATCTTATCATTTTTTGTTTACTTCATGAGGTTAATTCTTTACCAGCAATCTTATCTGCCCCCTTGTTTCACTGGCAGCTATGGGATTGCTGCCATTGCCCCCTTTTCTCACCGCCTTGCATTTGATGATTTGCCTGCGGATATTCAACTTTTGCGTTGTCAAGTTAACTTCCAAGCCCTGGTTTTCCTGCCTCACATTACCTCATTGGGGGAAAATCTGGTAAAAAGATTGAGGTCTCCAATCAACGGGCAGTCCAATGAACTTATCCATCAAGTTGTTGAAGAAAGCACAAATCATGCTGGAAAATATGTAGTTTTACATCTGCGTTTTGACAAGGTTAATTGAGGGGCACCATTGGATGTTGAATATGTTGTTTTGTAACCTTCAAGAAAATTCTTCCTGGAATATTTTAACTGACATATACTTTTCAGGATATGGCCGCACATTCTGCCTGTGACTTTGGAGGCGGGAGGGCTGAACAATTAGCCCTGGCTAAATACAGGCAAGTTATCTGGCAAGGGAGGGTATTAAATTCACAGCTGACTGATGAAGAGCTTCGGAACACAGGACGCTGCCCATTGACTCCAGAAGAGATTGGGCTATTACTGGTAGCCCTTGGTTTTGATAGCAAAACTAGACTCTATCTTGCTTCTCACAAGGTTAGGCCCTTCTGTGTGCTAAGTTATTATTGCAGTAAAAACTAGGAAGTTTTAACATTCGCCATCCATTCAGGTATACGGTGGGGAAGCCAGGATCTCTAGCTTGCGCAAACTTTTCCCTCTGATGGAGGACAAGAGGAGCCTTGCTTCTGAAGATGAACTTGCTAATGTTGAGGGGAAGGCTTCTGTACTAGCAGCTCTTGACTATTATATCAGCATGCATAGTGATATTTTCATTTCTGCATCGCCTGGGAACATGCATAATGCACTGGTAAGTTCTGCTGGTCTTAGCACTTCCTAGCTAGCAAATTTGTTGCAAGCATTTGAGTAAAATAATTTATCATTTCAGTTGGCTCATCGGACCTACGAGAACTTGAAGACCATACGGCCAAATATGGCATTGCTTGGCCGCATCTTTGTGAACAAAAGCATGGGGTGGTCGGGGTTTCAGCAGGCTGTACAGGCAGGGCATAAAGGGAGATACGGGCAAATTAGGCTGAGGAAGCCAAAGCAATCGATCTACACTTATCCCGCTCCAGATTGTATGTGCCAAGGGTAGCTGGCTCATAGAAAAGAGTGACACTGGTGTTGCAATGCCATTCCTGACACTGGAATTTGCTTTGTTCCGCTGTAGTTGTCAAATGGTTATGAAATTTTGTAGTTGAGTAAATTAGCTCCAACACCTATATCTGAACTCACAGGGAATCCAATCCTGTTGTACATTTTTTACTGTATGTACTGTGCAGATGTATGTAAAAAAAAAGTATTTTGTGCATCCAGATTTCTTTAGCTTGGCTTCATTTATCATTACGACTTCAAACTGAGTTGAGTATGCCAAACTCTTGTCATGATAAATATCGTGGGAGATTTAGCTTTATCTGGAAGCCAGTAGTTATCCCGAACGTGCATACATTTGTCACACATACTTGATGGTCAAAGTTAATGACGACATCAAATTTAAAAGTTAACGACGACATTAATTAAAGAATGGAGTGAGTATGTCACTCCGTCCACTTATAATTACTCGTGGCTACATATGTCACTCACTCGTGTCGTAGCTTCATAAAAGAAAATGTTCCTTCCCTGGACATCTCTGCGCCTAATTTCGAAACGGTATCGTCGGAGAATTATGTTGCCTCATGGACCATCCATCAGACACTGCTGTACTTCTCTGTTTTTATTTTGTGTTAGCAGATGACAACAAATTAAATACGGCAATCAATCCGTTCTAAAATTGTTATCCGACGATAATAATTATAGAGCGGAGGAAGAATATGTGTTACGCGCGTCATGAATCACCACTTTATACGGCAACTCTAACCGGCTCATACGAGGAAAATAATAAGAGGAAAGAAAAAAAAAAGGAAAAACACATCAAGCGGCCCAACGTCAGGCCCAAAACAGAGTCTAGCCCACGAACAACAGCCCATCCAAACCATACCCTAAAACCCTAGAACGTTCTCCACTTGCTATATATATGGCCCATGAACCCTTGTTCTTCCCATCGCCGCCGCGCCGCCGCCATTTGTTTGCTGCTTATCTCTATCTTGCTCTCTTTGGCGATTAGCTTCTTAGAGATTCTGGTTCGTTCTTGATTCGTCGTCATCTTTGCCTGTTTTACTTCCAGTCTTCTGGTTTTCTTTCGATTTGGAGAGGGATTCGACGGAGCAGGTGATGAGAACAAGACAGGGACATCAGAACCCTCTTCTGGGAGTGATAGACTAAGTCTTTAATGGGAATCTCTCTGATGCTTTTGCTTTCCCCGCAATAAATCGATGCGTTTCCTTCTCCTTTGTCGTCGATCTATTTATTCGGTGATCTGTTTCTCTGTTGCGCTCTTCATGAAACTTGGATTCGGGACGGACTGCCGATGATGCATACAATATGCACGTATTATCGGATTGTTCTATGACGATCAAATAAATTGTCACTACCACTGAGGCGTCCGTTTCGTTTCGAATCTTCTTTTTCTGAGTTCTGGAAGTATGATGTTCTGCTTTTTTTTTTGAATTGTTTTTTTCCTCAAAATCTTATCCTGCACACCTGCGATCTGGAGCAAATTGCTGATGATGGTGTTAAATATACTTTGTAGCGTTTCGCTGTGAAATAAACCTACTTCTGAGGCATTTGCGTCGAATTCTTAAGGACATCTGTTTTGCTGTTTTACGGTATGCACTTGATCAAACAAGTCCCAGACATGGTTCACAAAACCCCTCGAACCGTGGTTTTCGATCAAACGGTTGCGGTTTAGTTTTTACGGTCGATCGGTTTTCGTTTTAAAATTTTAAAAAAAATTAAAAATTTGAAAATTTGAAAACCGCAAAACCGAGCGGTTTACCGCAAAACCGAGCGGTTTACCGGAAAAACTGTTGAAAAACCGCTCAAACTGATTTGATTTCAAATTCAAAAACGGTAAATCGCTTATTAAACCGTAAAAACCGCTCGGTAAATCTTAAAAATCGTTTAGTTTTCTCTCAAATTTGATTTTTGAATTTGTTCGATATTTGTAACGGTTTTCGCGATTTTTATGATTTTCGTTAAATCACTTTCGAGAGGTTTCCGCGTTTCTTTGAAACCCTGGTCCCAGAAGGATATGACAGCCATGTGGAACGGAACATTTATAATTTTAATGATTAAAAACCTTTACCCATTCAGCGCTGCTTGAACAGCCAGATTTGTATTGATTGAAATGTTATAGTACTATCCAACGGAACAACAGTTTCGAAAACTGAATCTAAACTGCTACTCCAAAGTCCAAGTTTTATGTTAAAAATTAGTAAATCTGGAAGCCTCAGACGGCAGCAGAAGTATGACATGTTCCAGAAGAACCAGAACAGCCGCTACATGCTGGCCCTGGCGATGCTCAAAACGCTTTTAAAAATCTTCAAAATCTGCGTCGTCATTGTCGTGTATGTTTTTATTTGTATTTTTAGTGTAAATAGTATATTTTAAATTTATTATTTAACAAAAGTATAGTATTTTTAATATAAATAACAAAGTTTTATAAATATATATTCTGATCTAAAATAAGTTATCGATATGGTTTTTAATTATAAATGTGATCTTTGTTATTTATAAAATATTTAATAAAAAATAGCATATGTGAATTTTAAAAAAATATTTTTAAAACAAAATATTTTTAATTTTGTACTTAATAAATTTAAAATTATTTTTAATTTATATTGTCAATGTTTGATTAAAACACTGCGTTGAAGTTACTATTTTTTTGACCAAAATTGTAAGCGGAGAAAAGATTGAATTTTAGTTCTTATAGTAAAAAGAGTATTTTTAAGAGATAAAATAATTTAAGTTATTTAAATATATATTTTTATTATATATAAAGGTATCTAATTGTATTATATACTTGCAAGAAATAGAAGTAAAATAAATTTATAAGAACTTCTATTATATCTTTTGAAATAGTTTTATTGAATTTATAGCAAAAGTAAATTTGATTTAACAAAACAGTTACAGTTAATTTTTTATATCTGTACCATTATTTATGTGTATTATCACATACTTTTTTATTTTTAAATTATTGTTTACTGTTAATTTTTAATATCATTTTTGACTATTCAACTTATCTAAAAAATTAATTCAAATATGTAAAATTTTAAGTTGTGATTTAAATAACTTTAATGATAAAGCAAATTATAATATATAAATTTTATAAAAAAATAAATATGACTATAGTTAAAATTTATGTTAAATCTGAAAAAACTAAGGTGATGACATCGGCGTTCATGTTTGATCCCGTCGAGTAGAAGAACACTTCTACATTGATCGAGATTTTTTTTTAATATTTACTGTTAGATTTTAATCTAATGGTTAATATTTTTTAAAATGACATGGCACAATGAGTGCTGAGAACATGTTTGCGCTTTAATATATAAAGATTGAAAGTTGGGCCGGCCTAACACGCTTTTCACAGGGAGAAATGTCTGAACCAGAGTTGGGCCTCCGTATGATTTGGGCCGTTTTTACTCCAACCCTTTGTTGAAAGTAATACCTTCATGTTCTAAAAAAATGTTTATCTCACACCATGTGGTGGAATCAATTTTTAAGTGACCCTTCACGCGAAAGTGACCATGAAAATAAATCAATATTTATTACATGAATTCTTTTTTTTCTGATTCCGTTACTGCTGTTGGTCTTGTCTAGCATAGCTGAAATTTATTAAAAATGTAATTTATTTTCACATTTGGTAAAAAAAAATTTAAAAATATTTTTTTAAATTTATGATAAGCTGATGAATTAATAAACTGTATAATAAATTTTTGTGCAGCAATTTTTATTTATTTATGTGAATAAGTTGAAAATAAAGTATACCAAACATTATTGTTGAATGTTCTAAGTACTACTCTGCTTCCCTCTTTCCTTCTAAACAAACAGATGCTCCCTCACCACATACTCAAAGATACACCGTACGTCAGTGGAGGCTCACTGGGGAACAGTCGGAGGTTTTCCATTCAAACATTATTTTGTTCAATTTTCATTTTTAAAACTTCGAATGTTTTCTTTCGGTTTTTATGGTTTTCATTAAACCAATGGATCAGTTTCTCTAGAAACAATTGCTCAAACCCTGATGATGGTAAGCCCTAGGGTGCTACATGCTGCCTGCCGCCCCACGTCATGCGTCAAATTCATGATTCGCTGCCCGGCCGGTCCGTACGCCGAGAGCCGAGCCACCCTAAGAAGCACCATCTTACTACATTCTTACCAGTAACGATCGTCTCTTCTCCCATCGACATGGAATGATCAATGCTCGAAAGCATGCTGCTGACGCCTTGAGCCGTTGAGCGATGGTTAAGCGAGCCTGCGCGCACCTTCGTCTAAATCTTTTAAGCGTCTTTTGAAACGTAGAAAATTCACAGAAATTAGTTTGATTTTACAGAAAAAATATAAAATTCAAAAAAATTTCTCGCAATCTGAAGTAAGCCTTGTATGTGGGAAGGAGGCAGGCTGTGCATCGTGTAGCCAAGGATGACTTGCCAGTATTTTCTGTCGATCTGAGTCAGTCACAATGAGAGAATAAGAGAAGGTAGTAACCAGAAGGAAAAAATAAGATAGTTAACAGTTACTGTCGGTAGTCGTACTACTATTGGGTAATAAGCAGTAAAAAAAATATTGATTCTCCCTCACCGATTAATTTCTTCTCATGTGCAGTGAAGCAAAAATTCAAACGTGGGGGCCAGCTTAAGACACTATCCAGTATTACCCATAGTGAGAATGAAAATAACGGATGCACATCTGACACACTACCCCACCTTATTGCTGAACTCGGTAGCAAACATTGTCGTTGCTCAGCTCAAGACGTGGAAACATGCTGGGAGGGCCAGCGAGGCATCTGTGGCTACACGTTTGCCCCCTTTTCTTATGCAGTGACGGGTTGTCTGACAGAGGAATCGCTGGTGCTCGGCAGAGATTTTTTATTTTTTCCATGTACACAACAGATTATAGATTTTTATTTATCATTAATTTTGAGTGATGTCCAATTCACTCAGGCCTATTAGCTCAGTTGGTTAGAGCGTCGTGCTAATAACGCGAAGGTCGCAGGTTCGAGACCTGCATGGGCCATATTTTTTTCCATCTATATCTTGGCATACTGCAGAATGTAGGGTGACCTACTATCTCAGTTGAATGTTCCATTCGCCAAGGCCTATTAGTTCTGTTAGAGCCAGGTCATCATCTGTATGATACTATCTCTGTCTCATAAAAAAATTATTTTTTTATTTTCAGAAACTACGTTTTACCACTCGTTTTATTTAAATTTTTTTAAAAAATATAAAAACAAATAAGTTATACTTAAAATATTTCTAATCATAAAACAATTCGTAATAAAATAAATTATATTTTTACAAATTTTTTAAAATAAAACGAGTGATCAAATTTGAAAGCTGAAAGTAAAAAAATAATTTTTTTATGAGACAAAGAGAGTACGGTGTACGTGTAGTAGATATCAAGAATCCCTTAGTCGTCGTTTGGTTGTAAAGGGAATGAAGGGGAATAGAGTCGAAATGAGTGAGATTAAATCCACACTTAGAGGGTAATAGAATCAATCTCTCTCAATCCCCCTCCAACCCCCTCACAACCGAATGAGCCTTTAGTGGGACCTAACGGGCTCGTACCAAAAGTCATTGATCCTCTACTCTTTTATAAATAGAGATCATTTGTACTCATATGAAAGATGATGAGGAATAAAATAGAAACCGGAAGCTCCACATATATCTTTGTTCGTGTGTCTCTATGAGATATTAGGAAAGGGAACAGTTCTTCACATCTCCTCACATCTTTTTCTTAGCATCGGACATGGGAATAGATCATGGTGGATCTATGATAAAGATTATTCTTAACACATTATCGGCACCTTTGCTCTTCAATCGGATATGCTGTTTGTTGTTTTATCTATGATTAAGTGGATCTTGTTCTTAATGCTAATATCCATTTTTTCCTTTGATATGAAAATGTGCGATCTCTCGGCTACCTCGAGCACATCATCAATCGCTGAGTCTACAATTTTACTTGTGTTCAAGGACCAAGAATTTGGATGCATCATCAACATGTGAATTTTGGATAAGCAGCCGAAGGCACTTGATTTGCCATCATGCATACGTGACGATGAAAAAAAAAAATCTCTCCATCAGAGGTCAGTGGCTCGGCCAAACTGCCCTACGCGGCAGGCGTCGCATCAACACGAGAAATAAGGTTGGTTAATTTCTAGTTCAATCTATTAATTAAATGCAGATTAATTTATAGTAGATATGATTGCCAATGAGAAATATATGAATTAGTGGATGTGTTTCGGATGCTTTCGATTTGCATGCCGCCTGGCCGCGAGGCGCCCGAAGCTGCTTGCTGCCACTGTGTAGGCCCTACCATTCTCATGGCTTGATTCTGACTATTATGAAGTCCTAAGCATCACCACAGGCACAGAATACTCTACACAGTAACTATACATGCATGCGCATATACGTGTGCAAGTTATAGAGATGAAAATAAAGAAGATGCATATACGTGTAATTTATCACAAGCATATTGTTTGATCAACCTTTTTAACTTCTGCCAGCTGCAGAATTTAATTGTTTAATTGCTTTGTACTAGTTCTAATTGTTGGCTGGAGCCCTGCTGTGCTTTTCGACTTGGGTAACTTTTTAGGATTTTAATCCTGTAGATTAAATGTCCATTGTCTGTTGCAAGCCAACAATGACTACTGAGTTGCCTTTATGCGCAACATATAAAGAATGCTATTTAATAGCATATAAAAAACAATTATTTACATGGTAAAAACCATAGTGCTGGTGCAAGTAGCACTTTTCATGGTTGCACACTGATTAGTGGTGATAATGCATACGGGACTAAGATTATATAGTGCGCATGCATGAGGATCTGGTGCGCTATGCATGCACGGAGAAATAAATTGATGGTGCATGCTACTGTCAGTGTAAATGACTGCTAACATATTGCACTAGATTAATGGCCATGCGCATGCCTTCAGTTTTATTTGGTTGATGACGTTTTAAATGGCAGTATATTAGTGCACAATAAAATCCATTCAACAGGTTGATTGTTGGTTAATGATTATTACCAGCTAATACATGCAAACGTATTTTTTGACCCGTAGATCAAATGATGCTCTACATGGCATGTCCTAGTGTGTAATAAACTCCTGCATTATACCTTTAATCAAAAATATTATTGGTTAATGATAGTGCCGGTAGATCAAATTTATGCGGTACAATTTGGACAAGTTTCTGGTATTTAATTACCATCCTAGCTTATAAAATTCCTGCAGAATACATATGCTAGTGGATCCTTAAAAAAAATTCCCTCTGTACAGCGTGAGTGGTCAGAAGCCCATGCGCTTGAAAAAAAAAATAACGATGGTGCATGCGTAGGGCATGAGAAATTATCACGGTTGAATGGTGTGCATGCATGGGTTATGCATGTGGGCAAGTGTAAAAAGCTAATGCTATGTTTGCTCGCCAGAAGAATCCACGAGCGTATTTAATTATCTGGTTGTGACGAGCATAATTCATACCGACCCCAGTCCCGAAGATTGTGATCAGCATTTAGAGACTTGAAGTCATAGCTGTGCCCACACACTTGCCCGACGTCTTGCTTGTGGCTCGTAGTCGAGAGCACAAATATCGAGTTCTGCGCATTTAGTCTGACAAATTTTCTTTTGTCAGTAAACCATTTCTTTGAAAAAAAAACACCTGAAGTGCTTATTATTCCAGACAGTGCTTACTACTGCATTCTTGGCCCTTCACTTTGTGGCTATTTAGCAGTTTTAGTTGCTCGTAAGATTTACGCATATATTCCAGAAGAATATTATAATCTTGTTTTTAAAATTTAGCATATAATTAATTGAATGTTTCAGAAGAACATGTTAATGCAAGGATCCACAATACGATCTAGAAACGAAATTTCTAGTCTATACGCTTTGATGAATTATGCTAATTTAATTTGCTCCCTAGATGGCTTGTATTATATATTTTTTCTCTTACATTGCTTGTATATGTATATAATTTATATAGGTTTTATAATCCAGAAGTATTACCAGAAGACTATTATAAATGCAAAAAAATTGTATTAAATGGTTGAAAAAATATTAGAAATAAAAATATCTATGAATATAGACAAGATCGATCTTCACTCTTGGCATTTTTCTTCATGCCTAAATTTTTTTTACCAGAAGTAACTAAGAAATAAAAATGCATGAAGATATTTAAAATTGGATACCATATTGGATTCTGCAAAATAAATTCCAATCAAGTTTACCAAGGCTTACAATATTTTTGGAAATGGCATATGACCCGAAGTCGATATATGTTGCATTTTGATGCTGCTAAGTCAGCATGAGCCATGATCTAATCAATATTTTACTGAGTTAAAAAGATATGATGTATCCATAATTGTAACCCGAAAGTTACGCTATTTTATAGAATTAAAATGAAATATTCTGAGATATTTTCACGGCTTGGGTGAAGAAACGAGTGACTTTTTTCAATAAGAGACACCATTTATCTGTTATGGATTATGTTTGGCCTCGAAGTGCAAAACTCTCAAAATTATAATCACTTGTAAGATTATGAGATTCTTGAATGAGTATTATGGATACGAGTAAGCCAAATGGTAAATTGATTTATTAACGAGTGAAGGCCAAACTGGCATAATAGATCCCTGAAGGATATCGGTCATTTATTGTTTTCTGGAGCTTGCTAAGTCTTGCTAAGGCAAAAAAATTCGCACTAAAATTGATATTTTCCTAGACGAGAAGAATTCTCAAGCTTATTTTTTCTACCATACATATTCGCTTCATACTGAATGATGAGTGAAATTATAAAAACAAGTAGCATGCCACAGTAAATATTATGTTAACAACCTAATTTCTGAATGGTATGAGTAATTGGGTCAATCTTGGGCAATAAATTTAAAGAGCTGGACTATGAGACTTAAGGAGTTCTTACTTTTTAGTGATACTCATTCAAGCGGCACATCCTGTTTTCGTATATATGCATGTTTTTTCACAACATAATGCTACCACCAATTATCTTATACGATAAATGGCCCTGAAGGTATTTTTGTATAATAGTCATACATGGACTATATTTGGTATGCATTATCCTAGAAGGATTTATTCCAATAATGAATATGTTGTATTGATACATGCATATTATGTTAAGTCTTGAAGACTGAGGAACATGAGTAAATTGTAGTAGTAATCTACTACTAGTTGAGGATAATTCTCTTGAAATGAGAATATATATTTTTTTTGTGCCACTTCAATAATCATAAGTCAAGCTCACTGCACATAAATAGAAACATCCCTCTTGTTGAAGTGCGTTATGTTTCCCAAATGAATTACCACCATAGCATACATTAGCTATCATTGGAAATGGTTTACCGGGGATATAAAGTATGCTTGTATTTAAATATCTCGGCATTAGAGGGAGGGATGCCCATTTTTGTGGAATGCTTTGATATTTATAATTCAATACGCACAAAGTCAACCTAGACTGTTATTTAGCTTACTCTCCTATACACTAGAAGTGTGGAGTTTGTCAAAATTATCTTGATGAGGAGTAATGAAATATGATTTTGAATAACTATTTTGCTGCTACCTGAAGTAGATATGGATATACCCGAGATTTAATATGATATCCATGTATGACTAGTTGGCACTGGATCAAAATATGCGAGGACGCCTGCAAATGAGAGATCTTATTGCCTTTGTCAAAGCATATAAAGAAGTACTCCTCATATTCCTGAAGAAATTTCACCTTGAAGGTACCTCACGAAGAGGATTGTCCTAGCAATTGCGCGTTTATCATGGTGCTAGGAAGACGGAACAACCATGGATCCTTTGTCTTGGGAAACAATAAGGATCCTTATTGAAAATATATGTGTGGGAAAGAAAATGTGTTAACACTATATTGCCTCTGTAAAATTGCTAAGTTTCTTTTAAAGAGAACCGGATCTAAATCAAAATCCTAGGCACAAGTGCTTGAAGCTCTCATGTTGGGTCAAATAAGTTGAAATTGAGTTGAACCAAAATCACCATATGAAAGTTGTGAACATGCTGTTCAGACATTTATGGGTCACTACATAACCAACGAGGTGGTAAAAGGTGATGGTTCAGTATGTCTGAAAAAGATCAATTCCCACACGAGATGTGTAAGTTAACGTTCCCATGTATAATATATTTGGTAAAGATTTAAATTAGAATGTGCAGTATAAAGTATAAAGAGATCCCAGAAAAATGTAGATATATATTGTGACATGCAAATCTTATACCATTATTTTCTTTCTGAAGAAATCCTCATCTCTGGCGGAGATAATTTTCCCTGAAGGAATTTTCCTTGAAGGATTAAATATTTGATAAGTCTAAATGCATCAATCCTGACCCATTGAGACCCAACGGAAAGTGAAATGAGAAATACAAACACCAGAAGTGTGCTAAATAAAATATATTCAGTTTACGAGTATTACTAAAAGTATACAGATGTATGTATTATTTTCATTTGAATATTTACGTTGGCAATATCCTCATTACCCAGAAGGTATAAATGGTGTTACTGGCAATTATATCCCTATTTGTGCCAGATTGTTAGACTAATTATGTCACATTTTATCTGTGAAATGATCCATGAAGGATACCTAATTGATCATTAAAGGACCCTGGCTAATACCAAAGTAACAAAGAAAGTTGCAATTATTTAAAGCTTAAAGCTTTACGGGACATTACTAGAAGTTATATGCAGTTGAAACTATATTGAATTTTATGTTCTATCAAGAACCATACGATTCGTATTGCATAATTATGTAAATATTATGTAAAATGATGGAGTACGAAAGCTTCTCCTCAATATGCAATGTTCGAAACGAACAAAATGGTACATGCCTAGAAGGCTAAGTGATATGACAATATTGTGTTTTATAAATATTATCATCAAGGGGAGTATGTGCTAGAATTTCATCATATTTTGTTATTAGACTTGAAAGTCATAAAAATACCTTAAAGGTATTGAAAATATAATTAGAGTTATTCTAAGTGATCCTGAAGATATTTGTTGTACTCATGTGTGTTTTTTCAGAAGTGTTATCACAAGTTTTACAAATGTAATTTGCGATAGCAATGTACTCTTTTCTCCATTCTTTTTTTTTTCACTGGACTTTCAGAAGGAGTTTTTGATGAGGCATGTGTATATTGCAATGTATTCTTGAAGAATTAGTATGAGACATTTTAGAGATACAGAGCTCAGGGGGAGCATCTCTAAACAATAATTTATAATTATTGATCTTGATGATCATGAACTTTAAGATCTCGAAGATCATATTTTGTTCTGAAGATGTTGTTGCACTCTTTTCTTTAGTGAGTTTTCTCGAAGTTTCTCACATAAGGTTTTTAACGAGGTACGTAACAAATATAATACATTAAACGACAACCGTATACTATTTCTCCGTATTTTTCCCATCGGGTTTTTTTGAAGTTTTAAAGAGGCATGAGTTGAACGTGGTATTCGCCCAAGAAAGAGTGTTAAGAATCCTTTTAGTGAGATCTAATGGGCTCATACCAAAGGTCAGTGGACCATACCAAGAGTCATGGGATTATACCAAAGGTCCTCTACTCTTCTATAAATAGAGATTATTTGTACTCATATGGAAGATGATGAGGAATGAGATAAAGACCGAAAGCTCTACATATATCTTTTTTTGTGTGTCTCTCTGGGATATTGGGAAGGGGAACGGTTCTTCACATCTACTCACGTTTTTTTTTATCAGGCACGGAAATAGATCATGGTGGATCTATGAAGATTATTCTTAGTTAACACTAGAACTCTGCAGGCGGCAGGGAAGCAGCGGCTGGCAGGGACGAACGAGTCCGGCTCATACGTACCCATACCAGCGTGTTCGTACAATCGTATACACATACGCACCTCACCCTGAAGGCGTTCACATACCTACCCAGCTACACTAGACACGCGTCGCATCTTGTTAACCTTCGCAAATTTTGGTCAAGGACTCAAGGACATGGTAGCCGACCAGACGAAGCAAACCCCTCGATGACCAGATCGGCTTCAACTGCTTCCCGCCATTATAAATTGCTTCGCACCGCTCGCTCGATACCCTCCCTCACCGCCGCCGCCCGTCACAGCACGGCGCACCCATCTCGGCAAGACGCCAAAACCACCAGCCGCTCCGGGATCACATCGCATCATGCACGCTTCCTCTGTTTCCATCATGCCCATGCACACGCAAGTTAGTAGCTCCGACATGGAACGAGCTCAAGGCAGCCAGTCGCCGGCGCAACAAGCTTGCGCGTTCGCTGCGACGCGTGACGGCCAGCTGCCGGCGAACACAAATACGAAAATGCGTGTTCCAGGCATCGGGACGGGAAACCACCCCCGCGACCGGCCGTGCACGGGGCTGCCGCCGGGGTTCCGGTTCCGTCCGATGGACGAGGAGCTCCTCACGCACTACCTCACCAGGAAGGCAGCCAACGTCGGGTTCGCCTCCGCCGCGGTCCGCGAGGTCGACCTCTACAAGGCCGAGCCGTGGGACCTGCTGCCGGCGGCCTGAGCAGGAGACGACGACGGCTGCCGCTACTTCTTCTGTGCACGGCGCGTCAAGTTCGCCTCCGGTTTGAGGACCAACCGGGCGACGCCCGCCGAGTACTGGAAGTCCACGGGGAAGGACAAGGTGTGGTATGAAGAAGATGCTCGTGTTCTATAGAGGCCGCGCACCCAGAGGCGTCAAGACCAGCTGGATCATGCACGAGTACAGGCTGGCACAAGGGCACAGTTTTTCTCAGACGTCTGCAAGGGGAGGAGCTCAAGTACAAATGCTACTCTCATCGTCGAAATCTTTTCTAATTTTTCCTTTATATAAATCGAATCTAACGCGTATGCTTTGGTAGATCGAGTGGGTGCTTTGCAGGATGTTCATGAAGAAGCCACCAGGTGAAGCGATCCAGGAACAAGAGCAAGAGACAATTCTTCTGCCTCCTTGCGCTGACCATCCGCAGACGATGTCAACCGACGGCAACACGCCGGCGGCTGCCACGGCCGGGCAGAACAGCTCCTCGGATGCTGAAGCAATAGCTCCGGATGACCACGAGACATATCAGGACTTGCCGCCGCTGAACGACGAGGATTTGCTGATGAACTGTCCGGAGACAGACGACACGTCGTCTTCATCCGCATTAGCACAAGCAACGCTGCTATTCGAAGATGTGGCCGCGAGTTCATCGTTCGATGTGCTGCCACAGCGGCTTGACTACGAGGACTTTTCCTTTGTTTAGGACTGCTGGGCTCGGATGAAATATTAAAAACTGTTTTATAGGCTCGATTTCTGCTGCATTATGTGATTTCGTACTGCAAATACAGAAGCACATATGTCCAGGTCCCACATGTCACCCGCACAAGAGTGGCATGTGTGCATAGTAGACCTTATAGTTAATTCAGTGTTGTATCATGGCCGTTATAATAATTGTTTTCATCATTTTATGCATGCATGTACATATTCCGCTCTTGTGTATATAGTACATCTACGTTTCTCAATGTATGTCTGTTTCTTCAGAGTATGGAGTCCCCCCTTGTGTACTTGTATAATACCGACAGTGGTACTGCTGTTGACCGATTAATAAATACCTGTACTTCGTATGCATCCAAGTATATACATAGGCTGCACTTGCATATACGTACCCAATGTTCTAGTGTCATCTTTGGAACGATGTCCGAACCTGTAATACGTTGTGGATCATATGGAGACTACACTAGTCAGAGTAGTGCCATATTAATATATTATCATGTATAAATGGATGGCTCCCAGAGTCTCTGGACTGTATCAATCTATACCGCAAACTTTTGCCTTTCAAATTTGCATTTAAATTGGCTGTGTAAATAAACGACAATTGTTCATGTGTGATTAATTTGTACCTATAACCCGATCTATGCATGAAAATCTACAGTATCTCACAAAATTCAGCAATGAATGTAACAATATATATCTGCACTTGAAAAACCAAATTGGGCAAATATTCCTTCGTATGTGCAAAGGAAGATGAATGCTACCCCCACTGTCCATATTACTTGTCATTCTATCATTTTCCTAATTTTTTTAAATTGTTGGCCATTCTCGCGTTTTAATATACCTGTCTCTTTTTTTTAATTATATACAGGTCCTCATTTTCTATTCATCTCACCATTTTTATTTTCTAATGGTCAGATCTAAAACAAGTAAATTGGGACGGAGAAGCACATCTTTTGTAGAGAAATATATTCTACATTCTTCTAATCATAATGATCGCTTCATGCTCCATGTAATCGACATTCTACTTTTGTAGTTCCACATCCTTTTATCTAGCAGCTACTTACTCTATCAGTTCTTTAAAATGTCGCTATTAATTTTTAGATTCAACTTTGACCATTCATCTTATTCAAAAAAAAATGATAAATTTTATATATTTTGATATAATTTGATTTATCATTAATTAGAGTTATTTGAATTACAACTTAAAATTTTACACATTCGAGCAAACTTTTGAATAAGATGAATAGTCAAAGTTGATCGTAAAAATCAATAACGATATCAATTTGAGAACAGAGAGAGTATACCTTTTCTCAAACACATATCCATAGCTCGGCATGAACAATTAAAACAAAGCAGCAGGCCGGCCTTCCACCTTGCTCCTGAGGCTTGCACTTGCACGGCACAACAATCCTGTGTGAGGGAAGCTTCCACTGGTCACTGGTTACCCTTCGATCGATATCTCTAAATGCAGATATTGCATAGGAGTACCACAAAACCGTTCAAAATCGGCCTGTTTTCGTGGTTTTCGGTGAAACCGATCCGAATCAGTTTTACAAACCGGTCGGTTTTCGTTTTAAAAATTTTAAAAAATTTGAAAAATTAAAAAAATTTAGAATACCGAAAACCGGTCGATAAACCGATAAAACCGGTGGGTTTCAAATTTTGAAATCTGTTACTGTAGCAAACCGGTGAAACCGGCCGGTTTACTGTAGTAAACCGTTCAAATTTTGAATTTTCGATTTAAAACGATTTTTAACCGATTTTTTTTATTTTCGTGATTTTCGTTAAAACGGTTCGGACAGTTTAAACGAAATATTAAACCCTGTTATGAACTCGCGATATATGCGAGTGTTTTTAGTTGCGTCTCCTTCAAATCGTCGCCAGTCAGAGCCTGGTGGCTTTCCATTGGGCCAGGCGACGCTTGCCTGACCGCAGCACAGTGGCCAAGCGGACACGACGGCGACTGCTGGATTAGGAGTAAGTGAGCTGCCGGTCGAGGTTCATTGTTCCGACCCCAAGAACCCCTGCGGCGGTCAGATTACGAGGTGGCGGAGAGATCTCCGCTAGATTGCGGCTGCCGTCACATTATTCCCCCAAGCTTCTAGCAGCAGCTTACAGGAATATGGGTTAGGGTTTTCCTAATGGAAGTAAACGGTGTTGTTTCTGAGACGACGCTGACAGGCGGAATATTCACTCTCGGCTCTATCGGTGACTTCGTCAAAGTCCCAAATTTTTCCTTCGTCGAAGCAGTAGGAGTTCGAAGATGTGTTAGATGGCATGTCATATCGGCAGACAATCAATTGCAGCCATTGCATTGCATTGCACTTTGGAGAATTATATGTCATATGATCTGTGTCCTTTGGACAGAGCATAATTTTTATTTAGTTTTTGTGAATTTGGGGAGTTGTTCATCCATGCTCCAAACAATCCTTAAGTACAGGTGACAATCTTAACAGGTCTAACAGAATCCTACAACCAATACTGATCAATATTAGGTAGGAATTAGCTATAGTTATTAGTCAACATTGCAATACTTAACAAACCGAGTAAATATACATTTTTCATAAATATGTTCCAATTTGTGTTCCCTTTTGTATCTGGTGTACCATACTCTATACTTTTCTAAATTGTTCTTTGCTATTGACTTCTAACATCAATTTTGACTATTCATTTTATTAAAAAAAAGTTTGATGAGTATTATGTTCTAATTTGCTTTATCATTAGAGTTGTTTGGATCATTAGTTATAATTTTAAATATTAGAATTAATTTTTTGAATAAGACAAATGATCAAAGTTGATGTTAGAAATCAACGATATAGTAATTTAGGAACGGAGGGAGTACATTGCAAAAGGCAACATATCATCATGTCTTTGATCTTGTAGTCATCTTTGCATAATGCACTTCCATGGTACCTTCCATGTTGCAATGTTCTCTTTGTCCTAATTTAATCATCACTTTGGGTTTGAGCACAAGAATAAAAGAGATGTTAAAAAGGTGAGATATATAGAAAATAAAGAGAGAAAGAAAGACAGAGATATAGAGACTATGGCGATGTAGGCTACCACGTGATATTAAAAGGGGACATATTATCTAGGTTGCTTTATTTGTGTGCCCTGCGGTGAGGCAGATGTAAGTTTTTGCCGATGAGGCAAACTCCTGTATTTTGTCTTCCATGCCTTCCATAGCTAATAGAATTTCAGGCGGGGATACCTCCTCCTACATTGACCCTTTAAAAAAAATAGAGATAAAAGAGAAGTACTGAGAAAAGAAAAATAACATTAATGTATAAAAAATGGAGGAAGCTAGAATGATAGATAATGTGGGGTGCGGGAGTATCATTTTTACTATTCTCGACTTCTAAGTTTGTTCTCTTGGCTTGAAAGTGAAATCTCAACTAATTTTGCTCCCCACATTTTATAAACTAGATCAATTCACTTATAGTCTTTTGTTAGTCTACGTCCAAATAGCGAAGTTTAAGTTCAAAACCTTTTTAAAGTAGATTTTAAGTTCAAAACCATTTTACACTACTCCCCTCAAATTTTTTAAACTAGTGCGAAATAGGTGCGCAGCAGGAGGAGGAGGCAAATGATCAATTCTCGCCCAACTTATCCAACTACTCGTATAGGCCCATTTACTCGGTCTGGTAAAAGCCTTTTCCAGCTAGGTCCATTCTCCTCTCCGTCCAGATATCTTCGTCTTGGTCCTCATATTTTCGAGCGAATCTAGTCTAGTGTAGCAGCAGGGTTTTTCTCGCTTGTCCCATCCGATCCACCTCGCGGCCGCCGATGGGGAAGGACTCCAAGCCGAAGGACGCGAAGGGGAAGGGCAAGCAGGCTGCCGGATCGTCCGGCGGCGATGACGGCGGAGGCAAAGGGGGCAAGGGCAAGGGCGGCAAGTCCGCCGACGGACTCGGCACTTGCACGTACGTCAAAGGTACCGCTGGTTCTTCACGGAAGTACTCTGCGGGAAGCTAGGAGTCAAATTTACGTTTCCTTAGGGTGAGATTCGCGGTTGTGGACAACAGTACCCCAAGTCGTGCGTGGATTGGCCGTGGTTGGTCATGCTTCTCGGATTGTAGGATATATGTTGGGAAATCAGAATTGGATGGGGATTCATCTGGGTACTAAGTCTATTCAGATATCTTATATGCTTCGTGTTTAATAACTAATTGTTGCATTTGTTGATCATATGCAGCTAGGCATGTGTTATGCGAGAAACAGGGGAAGATCAATGAGGCGTACAAGAAATTGCAGGATGGATGGTTGGACAATGGAGACAAGGTGCCACCTGCTGAGTTTGCTAAGGTAAGCATTCAATTTATAAGGACGTGTCTATAATATATGATTCAGCTGAAAACTAGTTTGGTACTCAGGTTTGTCTTGAATTAGAGAGTTTTGTTGCACAATAGTACTAATAAATCATACAAGGTTTTGTGACATCTGGCTTTGGCGTCACGTATTCTAATTCATGATGTATGGCTTATGGTTTATCACTGTTTTCTTGTTACGTTTATTCTCCATCGTATGAATGATTGAGTTCATCTTATACTTCAGTTTAATTTAACAACACAGCAAACAACCTGATATTTTTGCTTTATGTTATTGATGACCTTCCAATGGAATTACATAGGTCATATTTTCTTGGTTGTCTTGAAAGGTTTGATGCATTATCTGTTTAATATATTTGTTCTTTTTGAATTCTTTAAGTTCATTTGTCTTATGAGAGAACATAGAAGCTGTCAATGGAGGATATTTTTTCTTTAGCCACCACGGCAATGGTGCATGCACATCTGTTGCGAGGAGGGGGTAGGTGTTAGGTGATGTTAATCATTGGGCCACAAATGCCCTGTTAGTTTAAAGGATTGATCGTAAGACTGAAGCTGCTAATTTGAGCCCAGCTATCTTGGGCCAGGAGGGAGCCAAACTGGCAAAATCATTGTTACTAATGGGTTTTGTAATTCATTTATCCTATAATGCTTTCTGAGTGCTTTCAAAAAGAGCATTTTTTTTAATTCATTTATCCTATAATCCTTTAAATCACTATAATGATATCACAGGTCTGATTACATGCAAGAGAGATACAAAGCATTGAGGTACAACTGAAAAAATCTAGTGCCTAGTTGTTAAGCAAACTGCTTTTAAGAATCCACGCTGCTAGAAAATGTAGTTCTTTTATGCCACTACAGATTTAGTTACATTGGTTGATATGTACTGAATGCCAGGGAGATTTAATCAGCTTTTGAACTCTCAGAACTTTATAAAATGGGAAATATGGAGTGTAACGGCACAACAGGTATTGGAGAGGAGTCTGCTGAGAGACTATTCTCTCGAAACTATTCATAGTGTTGCATGGTAAGGTTGCTTACTAAAATGATTCAGTGGAGTAACATGGGCGTTCCTGCAATTGCATTTTGGTGTGATGGATATTACATCAACTTGAAATTATCAAGATCATACTGGACATAAGTTTATATTCGAATTTTCAGCATGTGCAATCTGCTTAAAAATTGTGTGCATGATGTCCTTTTAAGTTCAGAAACCATCGGATACACATAATTTTAACATAGATCATGACCTGTGTTTTCATGCTGCAGATAGCCCAAGAATATTCTGAATGCCCATCAGGAAAGAAAGGTGGAGATCTTGGATGGTTCCCACGGGGCAAAATGGCTGGCCCTTTCCAGGAAGTTGCATTCAGCACACCTGTGGGAGCTACTAGTGCACCATTCAAGTCCACGTATGTGTTTTTTCTTAGACTAGTGATCTTGGAAGTACTGCCTTCTTGCAAAGCTGAGACGCTCTTCAAAATTTTAGTCTGCTGCTCCCTTTTGTTCCTAACATTTGTGATCATCTGCCTCTCTTTCACCCAGGTGCTTACTACAATATTTTATGTTTCCTATGCAGGCACGGGTATCACATCATCCTCTGTGAAGGGAGGAAAAACTGATCCTGAGGCTGCTTCAGGCTGCAAAAGATTTGTCTCTGAGAGATGCAATGGCCTCACGTCTTCTCCGTTTGCCATAATAAGAGCTGGACCTGTGTATTTTATGTTTCACATGCTCCCAAAGGAGTGGACAAAAAAACGTGATTGTAGCGTGTATGCCGTATAACATCTAATTCAAAACAATATGGGATAAGATGGTTCAGATTTTTAAATCTCCATGCCTCCAATTTTCTGCCTCCCAGGGCTCTCTTAACAGGGATTTATGTTGCTTCTCTGCCTTGTTGATAAAGTGCAGATGATCAAACCTTATGGAACACATGCGAACTCAGTTTGGTAGAGCATTAATCATAAGAAAGATTTGACACTTTCAACCTTTTTCCCGGTGGTAACAGCAGCATAAACCAATTCAAAGAAAAGCAACATAAACTAATTGAATTGAATTTGAGTAATTTTGTCAGGATAAACACATTGTCAGACCCGGCATTTGGAATACTCAAATCTAGAGTGTTTCCAGAACTCCTAACAATTGAATCGGTATATAGAAGGTTGGCTTGATGGGTTCCAGATTTATGATTCTCTGCAGTTTGGATTTCAGGTCTCATGTCATGTATACATCAGAATCATTTTCTGCAGTTCCTGATAGTCAGCATGCCATTGACAGTGTGATAGGGGACGTGTTATAGAGTATTTACTTCAAAATGATGCCGATTAAAGTGAAATTGGCTATACTGCATTTGACTTGAGAACCGTCGAAGTTGTCGGAATATTCCACTTTGAAGCTCGTTCACAGAAGGCCCTTTTATGGTGAGCCTTCAATGTTTCTCCGGATACAGCAGAATGATCCATGAGCATAGTGGTTGATAAGCTCCTAAGTTCCACAATCTGTGAACTGGCTTTTGTTGAAGAACTCTGAAACCTCGAATCGAGAGTTGAAAGCCAATTGTTACCTTTCAAATATTTCACACGTCATTCAGTGGTTTGCATGACCAAATCTCTGGGCAGACTGTTTTGTATCTGATAGGCTTAACACCTAGCTTCATCATATCAGCGTAGAGCATCATGGCATTCAATACATAGCCAAGCATGCATTGGCCACGAATCAGTAGTGAGTAAGTAAAGCTATCAGGCACCATAGCTGATTCTCTCATGCAAGTGAAGATCTTACCAGCTTCGCTGTATTGGCCATCTAAGTAGAGGCCATATATTAGGGTCATATAAGTCACACTGTTTGTAATAAAATATTCTTTGTCAGCTGTAGAGTTTGAGCAAAAAGAACCAAGATCACTATACTTCTTCCCAGAGAACTCCAAGATAAACCTGACTGCATCTTGGACCCTATTCTCTCTGCAGAGACCATCAACAAGTACTGATACTGTGATAGCATTAGGATAAATACCTTTTTCTATCATCTCCTTGTGTAACCAAAAAGCAGCATTCATACTACCATTCTTGGCATGTCCATGAATAAGAGCCGTATATGTCACCACATTTGGCTCAATCCCTTTAGCCACCATCTCTGTGTATATAGCGGTTGCTACTTTCATCTTTCCCACTTTTGAATGCCCATCTATCAAGGAGGAGTATGTGACAACATTGGGCTTAAGTCCAATCTCTGTCATTCTTGTGCATGTTGCTAGTGCTTCCTCCAACTTCCCATCTTTACAGTACACATCGATTATTGGATTGTAAGCTGCAGTGTTCACATTCGCACCAGACAGTCGCATTCGTTCAAGAAACTTGTTTGCTACCTCCACTTGCCCTCCATCACAAAGGCCTCTCACAACTATGCTGCAGGTGAACTCGTCAGGACACAACCCAAGGTGAGTCATGTCCTGATAAACTGCTAGTGCTTCTTGCGCATTTCCAGACCTGAAAGCTCCATCCATCAAACTGTTGTATACAGGCACAATAGGAGCAACTCCAAACCTGGGCATGTCAAGAAACATCCTTTTTGCTTCACAGAACCTCTTCACCTTGCAGAAACCATCGATCAGCGTTGTAAAGATAATAGCATTTGGAAAAAGGCCACTCTTGAGCAGTTCTTGGAACAACTCATACGCCCGGCTGACATTATCCCTCTGACAGTAGCTGCTCATTAGAACATTATATGTGTATAGATTAGGCTCCATTCCTGCTTCTTTCATAGCAATAAACAGCCGCTCAGCATCACTAATGCAGTCTTCTTCACAAAGTATACATATCATAGTCGTGTATGTCACCACATTTGGATCAATCCGCCTTTCCACAATCTGATTCCACACCTCCCATGCCTTTTTCATTGAACCCTGATGCCGGCACGCGTTTATGAGCGTGTTGTACGTGACCACGCTGGGCATCAGTCCTCGCCTAAGCATTTCGTCGAACAGCTCAAAGCACTCGAACCTGCGGGCTTTCGCTAGCCCGTCTAGAAGCGCGTTGCACGCTGGCAGAGCCGGCAGGGTCCGCAGGCGGCGGAACACGGATAATGCCTCGTCGAGCATCCTCATCTGGGAAAGGGCGATGACGAGCACGCCGAGCGCGGGGGCTGGAGCGCTGGAAGTGGAGGCAAGCGCGGCGAATGCGGCGGCGCCCCTGCCGGTGAGCGGGCCCGGAGTGTAGGAGAAGGCCTGGACGAGGGATTTCGTCAGACAGATAGCGTGCGCGAAGTTCTTGGCCGCGGTGGAGCTGTGGATGGCGGCGGCGAGGCGCGCGGTGCGGTCGCTAGAGGGAGGCCGGATGACGGCGGCGTCCGCGGACGTGGAGGTGGAGGTGGAGAGACTCAGGCGGCGGCCGCAGAAGCGGTGGTGAGAAAGAGGCCAGCGGCGGAAGAAGAGCAAGCGGAGCGACGGGGAGGAGGGCGCCATGACGGCCCTGGCATTGGGGCGGCGGCAAAACTGCTGTATTTGACTACGCCATTTGTTCGACCATCTCGTGACTCGGGAGACTCAGGACTGTATGAGCCGATGCACACAAACAAGGCTATATCTGCGTACTTAAAATTTTGGATAACCAGAAAAAGGTGAGTTAGAAACTTGTTAATTTCCATTTAATGCGATGCAAATTCGTTTATCATTCCGCAAGCACAATATGAACAACCATGTATGCGTTCATGATATGTTTGAAAAAAGTCAGGAAAAATACATCAAATATTATTTTTAAGTGAAATAATTTCTCATATAATTATGTAAAAATTATTTTTTAAAATAAATCAGTACAGCCGCACTTCCTCATAGGGTGTTTGGTTGAGCTGTGAGCTGTGAAAAAGCAGCTGTGAGCTGGTAAAATATGAGATGTAAGAAAAAAAACTGTTTGACTAAAAGTAGCTGTAAAGTTGTGAAACTCAAGACAATTTATATGTAAATTGATCATAAAATATTATATTGTTCACTTATTATTATTATTATTATTATTATTATTATTATATATACATTATATATAAAATTATAATATATATTATAATTATGTAATTATAATATAAAATATCTTAATATTATAATTATATAATTATATGTATAAGTATAACATAATTATGTAATTATATAATATAATTAATTATGTGATAAATTATAATTATATTATATATATTTATAATTATATAATATATTTATAATTATATAATTATAATATATATAAATTGATGTCCACAGCCGACAAACACAGCTTTTGTAATAAGAAAAAACTGCTTTTTTAGAGGAGGTTTTATAAATGTTCAAATCCGAAAGCAGGCAAACTAAACGCACCCTTCACCGCCGACCTCCGCGCCGTCGTCCCTGCCTCGTGGCTCGTCACGGGCTGCGGCCCAACGCGTTCTCCTTCTCCACCCTACTCGCGGCGATTGCCGCCGCGGCCCGCGAGCGACGGCGCCCGGCCGCTCCCCCACGGCCTCGTCCTCCATGGGCGCGTGCTCGCTATCGGAGCGCTCGCGTCGGCCGCCTTACGACCAATATCGGCAGCTCGATGAGGCGCGGAAGGTGTTCGACGAAATGCAGTGCAGGCCAGGTCGGTGGCCGCATGAAACTGCATGCTTGCCGCGTACGTGCGATGAATCACCCCAGAGGCCCAGAGATACAGCACTACGGATGCATATTTGACATGCTGTGCCGCTGGAGTCGTTTGCATGATGCAATTTAGCTTGTGGGGCAAATGCCGTTTCAGCCTAATGAAAGTACATGGGGTGCGCTCCTGAGCGGGAGCCGGAGGGCCGGAGGGAAGGCAATCTTTTGCTTGCACAGAAACTGACTGATAAATTGGTTGAATTGCAGCCAGAGAGGGCAGCTGGGTACCTTGTGCTGCTGGGAAACATGGACACTGCATTGGACAGTGAGTGCAGGCTCATATGGTGAGGGAGAGATTGGCTGCACTAATGCTGAAAGGCCTGCTGGAAGTAGCTGGGTGAATCCAAATCAGGTTTTAGGCTGACATTCATTGCGGCGGTATGAATTTTTTGCTGGAAAAGATTTTCGTATATAAACAACAAAATGATTAGTCTGCAGCAATATTCGTCGCCTTCTGGTCAACCTATGATTGTGTATGCATCATGGTTGCTCCCTTTCAGGTTAGCAAATAATCCATTGTTTTGGGTTCTTTTATATACTGTAGAACCTCAGCAAGACTAATTGAAATTATATAGGTCGCTGTGCTATAAATTCCAGATTACATCTTGTTTAAACTTATTTACTGTAGTGAAAGCTGTCCAACACAGCTCACCTCATATCCAGTGTGCGACAATAATGCCGATAAGTAGATGCAAAATTCTAGCAGAAATGCTCATATAAGCCAACCTAGATGCCTAGCTCGTCTAATGATATTAATACCTACAAACTTGTTGGACGTGTAAAGCGACACCATTTGATATCAGTCCAAATGTCCAATGAAACTTTGAAAGTCCTCTACAATATGAATCTCTGTATATACTGTTTCAAATGTCGGCTAATTGCTGTTTCATGCACTCTATCATCCTGATAAAATTGAAATCAACTGCTTGTTGATATCAGCAGGACCGTTTGCATTGTCATTCGAGAAGCTTATTGCACGTTGCAGTACAAAACGCGGCAGCAAGATGCCACGCAGCATGGATATAGGGAGTATCCGGGAAGAAATCATCAGCAATGAACAGCGCACCTCCTAACAGAGACGACATCTTGTGAAGGTTATGTGCCGTCCTGAGCTCTGGTTCAATTGACGCCCTTCTTGCAAATGAAACCTGGCATTTAGGACTAGTAAGATTTCGCCATCAATTTTGCCCATTGATCATTGGCATGAGTTGTTTTAGCTATAGAAAGAGCCAGACACTTGTGTTACTTGCCTCCATGATTCCAGTATGGACAGCCGAAACCATCAGAGGCTGAAAGGGCAGCAGCAATGTCGATGCTGCCATTAGTAATCTCGGGTTTTCGTTCCTAAGTGCTCTAGACAAACACTGCATCAAAAACATGCTTGTCATAACGTGCATAGTCTAACATTGATAATTATCTCCAATCAAGAAACTTACCAATGTAGTGGTAGCAATCATTGTATAGTCTGCCCACCGCAGAAACTTTCGGATTTCTCCTTTGGAAGAATGATATAAGCTTGAAGCTATTCCAACGCCAACCAGAGAGTTTGCGTAGATAGCTGTGTTCAAGTTCTTCCTGCAGCATCATGTCATGGCGTGTAGCAGGTTAGTAGACTGTATTGTGATCTGTCAGGAGAAGGAAATTATCTCGTTTCAATAGGCGTCTTGCCTTGGAGTTTGAAGTCCAAGAATGATGAAGGGCAGAGATGTGACAACGTTAGCAATTGTTTCACCAGCATGCTTATCACCTGCTTGGAGTGAAGTGTCAGAATATTTTCTTGACAAATAGTAGACATTAGAAGAGCAGAACCTTTGATTTACAGAATGTACACCGATCGTGTTCTTCATAGTGACATACATGTAATGCTGCTGTGAATTGGCTTCAGGCACGAGGGTCTCTGCTGCAACAGTCGTCTAAAGTTATGAGAAATGCATTAGTCCAAGTTTTTTTTTTCCTTTTTTTTTCCTCAAGCAAACACTGAAGGCCTGAACCCTTTTAGAGCCGTAGAGATATGCTCACCGGATCAGCAACCTCTGCTTCGTTCTGCCGGCGCCTTTGTGGTGTTCGCAAGCTGGCGACTCGATAGTGCTCATTCTAAGGGATTCATCGTCACTGTGCGTCGGCTGTGGCGACGGGCGGCCAAGCTGCACACCGTAGAGGCCATCCAATACGGCAGATGGGTTTCTGTCGTTCTGGACTCCCATTTCCTACGCGCTCGTGCTTCGCCCCTTGCCAGGATGATGAATGAATATGTGCTTTTGGTCCTGCAGATGATACGGAGTTAGGCCGCATGCGTTTATCATGGTGGAACGATTTCTGATCTGCAACATCGAAGAGGTTGATTCATCGCAATCGTAATTCGTAAAGGTTACGTCACTGCCCAAGATGAACCATTTCATCCAACTGCATCTATCTAGAGCTAAACCACCTAACTAACGCATATACGGCTGCAAGCCTAAAACACAATGGCTGGGACATTAGGAAGCGCACCGTTTGGTACCGCAGCAGCGGATTGCCAAGTGTATAGAGGGACGCGATGTCCAGCTGGCGCTCCTGCGATGCGCCGTGCTCAGCCGCCTCCGCTTGCACCGCCGGCTGCCTCTCCGGTCGGCAAGGAGGTAGATAAATAGGCGTTCTCTCGTGCCGGAGGGTGGAGGTGGACATCCGCCGCGCCGCGCCGCGAGACGCCAAGAAGTGGGAGCCCAGGATGCCGATTCCGAGAGGATCTTCCATTTTCCGGCCGAGCATAAAATGTTCTCCCTTCTTCTGTCCGAATATTCTCGCCCGCCCGGGGCCTGGGGTGTTTGCGCGGTAGACTAGCTCCGTCAGCCCAGTGAGATGATTTGGAGACCAGAGAGGCTCAACAGGCCAGCCCATTAAAACAAGGAGCCGTTATTCTTCAGCTTGGAATCAACATCCTCTTCCCCCCTTGTCTCCCCCTTCATCCACCACATTAAAATATTCCTCTAAAAGATTAAAAAAAAATACTTGGATTGCTGAAACAGCTTGGTTGAAGTAGTTTTATTGTCTTTACAAAAATGAAAAAAAATACTTCATCCATCGTAGTTTAGTTATCTTTTTAGCTATGACAAGGGAACCAAGAAGAATTAAATAAAGTAAAGTAGGATGCATAGAAAAAAGGAAGATAGAGATCGAGGTGGACTGGAAAGAGAAAATCATACACTGAAAAAAGTGTATTAATTAAGTTACTAGAGGAGGTTAGAATGATATATGTTCTTCTTCCGTCCAAAAATATATGAATCCTTATGTTTGTCAAAGCAAAACAAAGCTGAAACGAAAAGAATACTATGCCACTACTTTTACCACATAAAAATTTTCCCCCATCTAACCATACATTGTTTATTGTGTTCACAACACTCAAATCCTTATAATTTTTTACACATACAAACGACTTTAATTTCTTACTTTATTGGACGGAGGGAGTAAATAATAAGGAACAAAGATAGATCATTGATAGAAATTCTTACTTATATTAACTTGAGCAACATAAGATTTATATTTCTAGATTTATTGTGAAAAATATTTTTTATAAAATAATTTAAATATTATTAAAGTGAATGAAATGTATATAAATCATTAGAGTCAAAATCATGCTCAACAAATCAAGCTTTGAATGAAAGGAGAGCAGAAAACAAGCTTTGAATGAAGGAGAGCAGAAATCGAGCTTTGAATGAAGGAGAGCAAACCTGGAGGTGTCAGATCACGCTCGGCCGCCCGGCAATGGCCGGCAGCGCGGCCATCGGTAATTGTTGCGATGGGGCGGCTCTGTTCATCGCAAGAAACATCTGACTGTGAGCTGCACGCTCGCTTCAAACATCTGCTCGACAACAAAGTTGCTTGCTCCTTGTGTCAGGTCGTCTCAGGATTGGCTGTGTTCTTACCACTGAGCTCATCGGCGGAGCAGATTAGAACGACAGTACTCCATATTATACAGTTAAAAGTCTTTGAGTTTCCGCCTTCCGGATGATCATCGGCATGCTCAAGGCCGGGAAGCCCTCCGCATCGACTGGTTGATGCCCTTCCCTTCGTTGGATCTCCATCCAACTGTCCGGCGAGGCCAATTTCTTCACTGCCATACAGCTTGGACAGACATGTATGGCGCCAATCCAACTCAGCTAAGGTGCGCGCCACGCCCACGCCTGCCATGCAAATCGTACCGCAAGACTCGCGCGGCCAGCGATGAATACCACTGCCTCATGGCGCCTCCTCTCGCCGGAGTCCTCCGCGCCTCCTCTCGCGCTGCAGCTTCTACTCAAAAGGCAGGCCACCTTCGCGCGGCGCTCGGCTAGCTCCAATTCCAGGGTCCTCTGCCTCCTCCATGACAAGGTCCATATAGCTAGCAAGCTAGAAGCTACCTACCTCGTCTCCATCCATGTGACCTCATAGCACCCGTCAGTGATCCATATTTGTGATACCGATACAGTGAATGTCGTAGAGCGTTGTGAATGTCGTGGGTGCGGTTGATTTCAGTTTCATACACTCGCAAACAAGCTAGGTTGATAAATCTTTTTTTGGCAGGTTGATGCTTTGGGCCCCATTCGTCAACTTCCGGAAGTTACCGAGGGATCCGACCATGAAGTAGCCTTGGTCCAAACCAAAGGAGGGCACGCCGCTGTTCAAGGACAGATACGCGCCCATCGAATCCTACAAGTAGTGTGTCCTCGATCATGTAGGCTCATATATCACGAGCAGCTATCGCTTCTTACCTGAATCTCTGAAAAAACAATTAGCGCAATCTATAGTACTCCGGGACAGTAGTCTCAGGTGCAGCGACACTGATCTCACGCGTCAAAAGGGGAGGATCAATGAGCCATGCGTTTTCTTGTACAGTGCACGCGCCCGCTTCGAAGCCTGTTTTGTGCTTGAGAAAAGACTACGACCAACGGTGAATGGGCATATGTATAGGCATATATAGCCCCTGCTAGCCCTGTACTACCTGTGTGGGGCTTCTGATCATCTCATATAAAATCAGTTCAATTTTATAAAAAAAATATAAAAAATATGAAAAACTCCTCCATTTCAAAGAAGGTCTAAACTCCTCGTTGCAGAAATGTGCTTCTCTTTTTTTTTTAACCTAGAAATGTGCTTCTCTGATTGTCCTATTGCACTTATAGGCCTCCGAGGATGATACAACGTTCCATGGTCATTGAACAAGGTAAATTTTAAAATAGACGAAATGATTGTGAACCGTTCATTTATGTTACTCTCATGGTTTAAATTACTCTTTTACCTCTTACGAGATAAAAGTTCTTTGATGATTATTAATTATTATATCATTCAATTTGAAAAGTAATTAGTATATCTGGTAGATGATAATAATTAGGGGCACGTTAGAGATTGATATTATTTTTTCCTTTATATAAATGTCTGAGATTGAATTCAAATTTTACCTCTTAGGAGGTGAAACATTAGCTAGCACTTAGTCTACCTTAAAAGGGCTTGTAATTGTTAGTGCTCCAAAGGCACAATATTTTCACGTGGCAAATGTTTGTCAATAAAAATACTATCGAAGTTAGTAAAGGGCATGTTCCAAACCATTAGGTCCATTAGAGATAATTGTTAGCTACATACATAACAGAAACTCCCTCCGTTCTTAAATTGATGTCGTATTGACTTCTAATATTAACTTTGACCATTTATTTTATTCAAAAAAATGGATAAATATCATATATTTTGTTATAATTTAATTTATCATTAGAGTTATTTAAACCACAACTTAAAATTTTACATATTTGAACTATTTTTTAATAAGATAAATGGTCAAAATTGATGTTAAAAGTCAATGACGACATCAATAAAAAAACGGAGGGAGTATTAGATAATTGTTAGTACACATTAATTAAAAGTCAACGGCGAGATCAATTAAAGAACGGAGAGAGTAACAACTAGCCAGGGGTGTTTCAAATTAGTAGGATTGTAGTAGTTTCAATGCATTAGATATAACTATTAGCCACTAATTATCTGTTATTAGCTGGGTTGGAGTAGCTAGTGAATAGTTGTTAGTTGGTGGCTAGTTAATTTAGCTTGATCATGTTTCAAATTATCCCCAGTGGTCCTTGAAGAGGGAAGTCTTTGATTGGCTATATAGTTATAAGGACCAGGCACAGTGGAGTTTACTTAATATTCCATTTATGCAAAGCCTATACGTTATCCTTCCTCTTATAAATGAATTTTCGGGGTCTACCTAATGTACGTTATCCTTCCTCTTATAAATGAATTTTCAGGATCTACCCAATGTACCCATCGATTGGCAATATCATTGCGGCACATGAACCTAGCAGGTGCACAGCTCAAGAGCGAGCATCTTTGATGCCTGTTCCCTCTTTTCTGGCCGCGAGAAAGGCGAGCACGCTTTTTCTAGGAATTTCTGCTCCGGCGGGGAGGAGCAAGGGGGGAAAGGCGCATGGCACTCACGTCATAATGGCGTGGCGGTGATCTCAAGCGCGCGCGGGGCCCGTCGAAGTGGTGGGCGACCGGGCGCGGTGAGCGCGACGGCGAGGAGGCTCGATGGTGCGGCGGTGGTGGTGGCATCGATCATCATCTCCGATTCACACCCCACGATGTGATGCTACGCCATCGATCGTCGTCGTTCCGACGATGGGTCAGTCCGTATCCGTCTCACTGCCCACGACGAGTGCTGGGACTAGTACGTCCCACCATTATCAGCAGTTCGTTAAAAGGCCGTGTAAACCAGTCGAGCCAATCACGTTCGGGAGCCTTGGGAGCTAATTTGAGGCTCCGCTCGGGAGTCGGGTTCCGTTCTGCACAGCCTGCTGAAAGAAAGCTCGACAGGTTAGTCGCGGCTCCGCGACCTGACAGGACGTCGCGCGCCTCCGCGCAGAGGGGCGGTGCATGCGACGTCGCACGAGTTGGGACAAAAAGAAGCGCGAAAGGAAGCGGCGAGCACGAGAAGCGCCTACTAGTAACCAAAGCCAACTTTCTACCCGAACCAACCGGACCAGCCAACTTTCGCTACCACGGCAATCTTTTTTGGTTCGTTTCTCGCGTCCAGTGTCATAGAGCAGCGAACCTAACCGATACCACGGGGCATGGCACGCAGCGATCGGCGGCTGCAGGACACAATCATCCGGTCGCGCCTCGGGCCGCGAGGAAAATAACTGCGCGAGGAGGGGAAGGAAGGAAGGAAGGCGTGGGTGGCCCGCGCGGGCGCACGCACCTGACAAAAAGGCCGCGCGGAGACGGGACACCATCACGCGGCCACGCAGCCGCGGGAGCGAGAGAGCCTGCACGCGCGGAAGGCAGGCAGGGACAAATCGTGGCTCGCGCACCTGCTCTAGTCTGCTCCCGCCGGCTCCTCGCCGCGCGCCTACCTCCTCTCTCGCGGCTGGCCGGGCCGGGCTCCTTTTTTGCTTTACCACGCGATAGGGGGGAAGAGGAGAGGAGGCGTCAGCGCCGCGCTGTTCCCTGCGGCGGCGGCACGCCGGAGCCGGGGCGCCTTTTCCCATTGACTGCTCGGCAGCGCTGGTCGGCTTTGTGCTCGGCGCCGTGGGGTATGATATGGTAGGGTTCTGGGACCACGGCCGCGCGCCGATGGATCACGGATTCCATATTCCAAGGCCAGTTTGCTGCTGCTCAGCACTGCCGTTTCGTTAACTAAATCCTAAACTGCTCGAATGAAGAGTGCGACTCTCAAGATCAATGTTTCAATAGCAATAACACTAGCATTACGCTGCGATTACACAAATACTAATCGACAATGTATAGTTTGAAACAACTCTCTTAGGGCTCCTTTGAAACGCAAAAATTCTAAAAACATCTCACAAAAATTTTACAAAAATCAATTCAATTTTACGAGAAAAATACAGAAAAAAAAACCCTTCAATCCAAAGATACCTTAGTGCCTACTACGGGCCTAGTCACATCCCTGTTCCATGCAAAGCAAGCATATACTCGTACGACAACTACTGTAGTGCGTGCAACCATCAAGCATCCAATTGGAAGAACAAAAAAAAAATTCTCTAGAAAGGCGGCAGGACGGGCCCCCATGACTAGCGTGGTGCCGTACACGAGCCCCTGGCTGGCTCGCTGCCTTGCCGTCTCGGCCACTACCGTGCCGTGGGCGCCAAAAGGCCACGATAAAAAGCCACCCACCAAAGCCGTCTCGCCGTGTGCGCGGCGGCCACGAGCACCGGGCTTAAAAGGCGACGTCCATTTGACCGATAGCGAGAGCAACCGGAAGCCACAAGCCATTTCACTCCACCACTAACCACGACGCCAAGAACGCCACAGCCATTTCGCTCCACCACTAGGACCTAGCAGATCAAGCTAGCTGCGCCCAGCAAGGCAAGGCTGCCGGCCAGCCATGTGGGATGGGGGCGTCGAACACGGCAGCCAAGAGGCCGCGCATCATCAGCTGCTCGGACCCTGGCTCGGCGCGACGCCGTTCCCCGAGCCGACGACCGTGGGGGCCTTCGACGCCGCGAACGCGGGGTACGCGTGCGACGTCTTTGGCGGGCTCGGCCTCGGCCACGGCGGTGTGTTCGGGTTCGGGTTCGATGCGGTGCAGCAGCAACGCGCGGCGGATCAGGGGAGCGGCAAGGCGGTGGTGTCGGGGCTGCTCGGAAGCCTGCAGGCGGAGCTGGGGAGGATGACGCCGCGGGAGATGATGGATGCCAAGGCACTGGCGGCGTCACGTAGCCACAGCGAGGCCGAGCGCCGCCGCCGCCAGCGGATCAACGGGCACCTTGCCAAGCTGCGGAGCCTCCTCCCCAACACCACTAAGGTGATCGTTGGTTTCCTCCGTACTGCCCTCGCATGATGCATCGACCATCTACTCTTGCTAGTATATATAATTAATACACATATAACCGATTCAGTGGTCTCGATATTAAAATATGAACTTGTAATGATATTTCAGTCCGTTGTTGTCGTTCACTTTGGTGCAATTAAAGGATCTGGACTAAGAGGTGCAAGATCCATAATGGAACAGTTAGAATCGATATGCATGCATACGTGATCACAGATTCACAGCACAAGAGCACGAAGGTGATGTTTGAATCGTTGCTAAGGGGGCATGAACTATAGATAGGTCTATATTTAAACGTACATGCCTACACATATTTTGACCAATTAAGTCTTTCAGGAAAGGCAAAGCAACTTTTGTTCCAATCGATTAAGTTGCATGGAATGGAATGGGATAAAACTTTGCGAAAAGTAGTAGTTTGTATCATTGCATCAAGCAGGGCTCCAAGGATCTATGCTAGGCTTTGAGGTTTTTCTTTTGCTAATGGCACATGCATATATAAGTAGGAGTGGTAGATGAGCTGGTTACTGTAGTTTCTAGCACCAATACTTCATCCGAAGGATTACATTAAGGAGACTGTATTTGATTAGTATGTATTATTAAGTCTAGATATCCTCACACATATAGTAGTACTACATTAGAGAATCGTTTTGTAAGAGAGTAGTGGGCATTAGTGGCAATGGGGCAACACCATACTTGGGCAAGAGGGTTCGTATTATACTCCAGCATGCATGCACGCCTTGTTCCCCAAATTCTGACAAGACATGGAGGAGGGTAGTACTCCTACTGGAGCAGTACTAGGAAGCATCAAAATCTTTCACACCGGAAGCCGTTGTTGATGCTTGGGAAAGAGGGTGAAACGACCCACCGCTGTGGGAAATGGATGCATGCGCAATTATCGTGTCAGAACTCAGAATTCAGGGAGTATAGACATATCACTCCTATACATAAGTGTAAAAAGCTCAAAAGGCCATGCGAATGCAGAGAGAAAAGCTGCACCGCCGACCGCATTTCGTGTAAGCTTTTTCCTCCACGCTCACACTCGGATCATTTCACTCGCGCTAGTGCGCCACCCTATTCTCGGGAGGCAGAGTCTAATGCTCTAATAAGCGACGTTAATCATCATGCCTTGCTTCCCGCAATCGATAAATATTCATGTCGATTGTTCATTGCCTCGTGTGATTGTATGTGTTTAAATCGTCTGATGCATGCAGACGGACAAGGCATCGCTGCTGGCCGAGGTGCTCGATCACGTGAAGGAGCTGAAGCGGCAGACCTCGGCGATGATGGTCGCAGCAACCACCATCCCTGGCGGCGAGGACGAAGCTGCCGGACCGGCCCAGATGCTGCCGACGGAGGCCGACGAGCTGGCCGTCGACTCGGCGGTCGGCGGCGACGGGCGGCTTGTGATGCGTGCGTCGCTTTGCTGCGAGGACCGCCCGGACCTCATCCCGGACATCGTCCGCGCCCTCGCCGCGCTCCGGATGCGCGCGCGCAGGGCCGAGATAACCACGCTTGGAGGGCGCGTCCGGAGCGTGCTCCTCATCACCGCGGACGAGGGAGCGGGTGGTCACGGTGACGGCGAGGACGACGACTGCCGTCCGAACGCTCTGCATGACGACGATGACGAGCGAACCGCCTCGCACCGGAGGCACGAGTGCATCGCGTCGGTCCAGGAGGCCCTTCGCGGTGTCGTGGACCGCAGAGCGGCGAGCAGCGACACGTCGTCTTCCGGCGGCGACGGGAGCACCAAGAGACAGCGCATGAACTATGCCGCGCAGGAGCAGTGCTTGGTGTAGCTAGCGTGAGTTACAGCATTATCATTCCACGTGCATGCAAGCCAAGTATTATCATAGCTAGCATAAGGTTTAGATGTCATTTCAAGCTTCGGGGTCCGGTTTCTTTGGGTATAATTATGTCAGCGTGGATGATGAAAAGGATAACTCGAACGTTTAAGAGGGAGTGTTTTATGTGTCCCTTTGTATGTTGCTGGAATCATCAATCATGTGACTGGTTACCTAGTTCCGGAGAGAGGCCAAATGGGAGAACGTGTTACTACAATCTTTGGGGTGGTAGAATGGAAGGTGGAATTGCTCCATGCATGACTCTCCTTTTAGTAGTACTAAATATGCGTGTGCCTAGATCATCTTTGATTGATTTTTTTTTTTTTTTGAAAAAGGGATTTTTATCCCCATGCGGATGCGCTGGGTCGGCTTCGAACCCAGGCGGCGTCGGCTTCAACGAGCCGCTCTACCAACGAGCTTAAAAAATTTAAACGGTGACCATGTGCGCTGAGAAGAGGACAGCATGGGGACAAATTAAACTAGAAGAAGCCCAAGGTCAGCGGAGGTAGCATAGTTGCTGGGCAGATAGACCTGGTCGAGCTCTAAACAAACAGCAGGACGGCGCATGAGCGTGAAGGGTGAAGGGCTGTTGGCGTACTGTTCCTTGTAGGTGACCGGCAAAAGACCGCACCACTTAACCGAGTCTTTGTTTTTTTTTTTTTTTGTCTTCGTGCTTGGGTAGATGCAACATATTTGTTCGCGCGTCGCATGGTTAGTAGTACGTTTGAACACCCATGTGAAAAGAGGGTTCGCACTAGATCTTACAAGGAGTGAAAAGGCGGAGTCGCATAACGGACGCATGGGGGGCACTCAGAAAATAAGGAGGAAATAAAAATTGATCTGACACGGGTGGTGGTCGCAGTCGTCGATCGGGCTTGAAGCTTAACGGCGTGAGCGCTGGCGGCCGGCCGGCGCCGGCCGTTCAACCGCGTCGGAGTAGCTAGCGATGGGTGGACAATCGAGCAAGATCACACGGGTGATCCGAAGAAAACGACGGATGCGTTTCCCCGCGCGCTCGCGGATCCGGATCGTCTGCAGTCACTCCCGGTGCAGTCACGGCTTACAGTCACCCTCTCCACCGTCCAATGCCACTGAACAAATCTGACGGCTCACACGTTCGCTCCGTCCATCAGCTTCGAACGCGCAGTTGCGCCCAGGTGCAACTGTCCAGCGAAGTGTTGAAGTTTCATTCTTCGTAATACTTTTTAAAAATCCAAATGGTGACCTTCTGATGCTTAGAAAATTACACAAATTTAAGTAATCAAAGAAGAGATAGTGGGCTCAAAAAAGAAGAAGAAGAGATAGTGAAGAGCCCATTTTGACCGGAAACACTAAAAAAAATAATCATGCTGCTTGTTGCATTGTCTGCTTGAACTGCATTGTCTGATTCACATCATACCAGTGAACATCATCACGGGAGAAAGTATCAAAATATTAACTACAAAATAACAGGGCACACCATACGTCAAAACAAGCTATAAGCACCCATAGTTCTAACAAGAAAACAATGCCCTATGACACAATCGCTAAAATTTTTACTGTTCTTCAGAACCAATATTGTTGGAACTTGATCCCTGCAAGAGCGTAATAAAAAAAATCTTAGTAACACTATAATCACTGGATTACAAAATATAATATAGTAGAATAGATTACCATCAACAATTGGGTAAAGCTATTTATAACTCCATACTGTCTAGTGCTATCTTCTGCTACTTGTGACTCCAGGCCACCATTTTTACACACTTGCGCTAGAAAGAAATGAAATCAAATGAAAGCATTAGTCAAGCTCACACACACACACACACACACACACACACACACACACACACACACACACACACACAC
>BCLF01000039.1:1619178-1660944 GCA_001602275.1 Zoysia japonica
TATATATATATCAGTAGCACCAGAAATGACAATATACATTAGTTTTTTTTCTGTGTTGTCCTCCTACTTTTTTGCTTCTTATCTAGCCATGTTCTTTTCCTCTTTGAACTTTTTGTCTGAACTATCTTCTTCTTTAGGCGTGTATTTCTTATCAGATCATCATTTGGTGCTTGGATATCTATATGGGTTGCATGTGAATCCTCTAAAGCACTTTTAGAAACATTGAATTTGTCCAAAACTTCTTTAGTGAGGATGTCAAGTTTGTTATCTATCAACAAACAACACTCTGGTGAACTGGCTACTTGATCTACCAAACTGAGAAATTTGTGTGAGAGATTTTTGTAGCAACGCATAGCATCCAACTTTGGATTTTCTACTATACATCACCCCTGGTTATATTGTACAGCTCCATGGCGTGCTTCTCTTCTCCATCGTTTTAATACATATTGTGATGGTAGTAATGTTCATCAAATCAAGAACTTTCAAAGCACGACCACATAATATTCCAATCCTATTGAATTGGCTGCAAGTACATATGACAGTCTGCTCCAAAGAATCAACAATGACTTTGTACTCCTTCTCAAATGTTAAATCTTCATTTCCAATCGCAACAAGATATTCATTTTTTCCATCCAGTGATGTAGCACATGCTGCCACAGATCGTTCATATTCTGCTTGAAAAGCTTCAAATATTATGGGTGTGTAAAGTTTGCTCGCTTGCACTAACATAGCTGTCCTCATCTTAATTCTTGGTAATTTTTTCCTTGAATCAAATAGTGATTCTAATTCCTTGTCTCTTTTTTCTTGCACTACCCTTTCAAAATGCTTTAGGAAACGAATGATATCAAAATCAGATTTGAAATAGTCTTTCAAGTCACTATTCAAACTCTCACTTAATTGTGTGTCTCTCATTCCCAATGTGTAAACATCCATCATGTAACATTCCGCCCATTTTTCTTTTACCTTGTAGATACTATCCAACCAAGTTTGCTTCTCCAGCTTGCTTCTTATGGTTTCAAATTCTTTCTCAAATTTATCCTTATCCTCATACTCATACATACAAGCACTAAAATCGGATAGAATACTTGAGCCTTCATATGGAGGTAAATGCTTGATAGCATTCTGCATTATATGAAATGTGCACAAACCATGCCACGCATCCGTAAACACTTCTTCAATTGCTTTTCCCATTGCAATATCTTGATTTGTATAAATTGTCTTAGGCTGCTTGCTGTTATGCGCTTTTATAAATGCCTCAAACAGCCACTTGAAGGAATTATATGTTTCATCATACATGAGAGCTGCACCAAAGACCACTACTTGTCTAAAATGGTTGAATCCAACAAACACACCGAAAGGCCTAGACTCCTTATTTGTTCCAAAAGTAGTGTCAAAAGTGACAACATCACCAAAGTGAGCATAGTCAATGATCAGCATCAGCCCAAAATATATTTGCTATTTGCTCCTCACAGTCCATTTGTAAAACATATTGAAATGAAGGGTTCCAACAATTTTATCCTGAAAATACTTCAACATACTTGCGGCTTGACCATATACCATCTCACGTTGACGTTTGGTTCGCAAATAGTTTTTGTGATTACGACGGTCGTAGCTAAGATTATATGAACCACCAACTTGCCGGCTAGCAAACTCATGTGCAGCTCTTGGCCCAATTCCAGTGTCATCAGCCATTTCAATCTCAAATGCTTGTAGTTTTGAAATTTTTCTTTGTGATGCCATCAGGTGCAAAGTCTCAGGTGAGTGAAGGTCATGATTGTGCTGAAGAGCAAGATCAGTCACTACATAATTTTCTACCCGTCGATCTAATATAAGACCCATGTGCACTTGACAATTAGTTCTAGTTTCAGCTCGAGGACACTTTGTTAGATGATCTCTTTTATCTTGTTTTCGATGACCCTCGTTTGAGCAAACAAATCTGTATGATCTAACTTTACCATCAGACTTTCTTTTATTTGCATACCACTTTCTAACCTCAAAACCAATTCTGCCTGAATAAGCATTCCAAAAGTTCCAAGCTTCAATCTCATTCTAAACTTCATGCCAAGTTGAGGTTCCTGAACAGGAATTGCACTCCCTCTCTAAAAAAAAGAATGCATTGTTCATGTATTTCTTGACAATATTCAGAAAATATCTTCAAATTGATTTTTATGCACGGGAGACGGGACAGTACTTGGAAACATATTGCTCGCTGCTATCTTTTTCTTCCATCTCTACGGCAAGGCAGTAATGGAATTTTCAAGTGGTGATCTTCAATCAATACCTGCTGCCATGTCTTGTTGCTTCAACCGATCGCTTCGGCCGCGGAAGGCAAGAAGATTTCTTGCACAGGTGAAAGGGAAAAGTGAAGACGAGCAATCTGTGTTTCTGGTGCCAAAACTGAGTAGCAGTCCCCGTTTTCCCTCTAAGGCATCATTACTGCGGTTTGTGAAGCTGTTCAGCTGAGCAAACGTTTGAGCCGTCAGATTCGATCAGTGCCATTGGACGGTGGAGAAGGTGAAAGCCGTGACTGCACCGGGAGTGACTGCCGACGATCTCGATGGAGCGGTTAGGAGTGAACCTTACCCTTCTCCTATGAACCAAATGCCAAAGTAATGGAGCAGAGTTGCACCGCCCCTTTTTTTTTTGGGGGATTTCTGTTAACACCATTAGTTAACTAAGCCTTCCTCAAAATACCATTAGTTAGTAGAACATTCAAGAAATAACATTTGTTAACTTCACAATCATTCTCTACGTACCATTATCTCAAATTCTTATGTAATTTTTTTATTTTTGATATTATTTTAACATTTCTTGACTAATTTGCCTTTGCCTGTCTTGTCCGTTTCTTTCACACACTGCCGCAACCAGAAAACCGATGGAGCCTGCTCATGGCCAGGCGTTCACGTGTTGCTCGTGGCCGGCCGGCGTCCAGATGCGATTCGTGTGCAGCTATAGGCCGGCATACAGGCCGTTCCACGCTCATCTGCCGGTCTGCGTTCAAGCGCCGCCGCTGCCGCTTGGCTTGGAGCCGCCGCCAGACGTCGTCACCTGGCCTGGAGCCGCCGCCAGACGTCGTCTAGCCTGTAGCCGCCGCCGTCGCCTGACCTTCAGAAGAAATCCATTTGAAGTTAATAATAGGCAGGGGCAATTCTGTCACAAATTATTTAGATAACGCCCAAAAGAAAAAGATTACAAAAGAATTAGAGATAATGGCACTTAAATAATAATGATTAGATTAACAGATGTTATTTTTTAGATGTTCTACTAACTAATGGTACTTTGAAGAAGGCTCAATTAACTAATGATGTCTACCGAAATCTCCCTTTTTTGTGTGAACCGCTTGACCCAGGGGTCTCCTAGGTGCAACGCAAGTCAATATCAACCATAGATTTTCTTAATTTTTACCATACGCAAAACAAATAAAAGCTCCCAAAAACATCAAGGAAAATATACTCGACAGCCGGCAGTGGCGTCCGCGATGTCCTCATGCCTGGTCCGCCTCGACGCGGATGAGACGGCACCGTGCGGCGGCGGCAAACGCTTCGGGTTTGCTCCATCCATCCACGCGTAGACGCGCTCCAACCTGCTTTGCGACTGGTACCTGTGTGGTGCTGATCACCTCCGATCGACGCTGACCGATCGAGGCGGCGCCGCCTCGCGGCTGGCGCGGTCGCACTTTCGGAGAAGACAACGATGGATGGATCACGGCCCGAATTGATCCGTTCATCATGGAGCTGACCTTTTCGAATTATATACCGCTGACATGAAGAAGATGGAGAGAAGAATCGTTCCATCGGGTCAAAGAAATCAAAAGGTTTTTCTCACCTGCCGCTGGATCGAGAGTCCAAAACGGCTCGTCACGGAGAGGGTAACTTTCCCCTCTCACCGAGGGGGCGGTGGAGTGAGGGGGCGGCGTCCGAGCAGACTGGTGGTGGCGGACTGACACCGACGGCTGGATGAACTGGCGAAGAAAGGAAGGAGCGGCCAGGTGGACTGACGAAGGGGATAGAAGGCAACGATAGGTTGGATTCGACCCTAGGGTGAGCAAGCTCGCACCGTATTCTAACCGAGGCATTTGAGAATTTAAGACTCGTTTTATAGGAGCTTTGATAATTTAACATACTGATTCATTTTCATACACACAATTAGTTAGTTTTATGTATCATTCACATACGTGTGTTGAATTATCGAAGGCCACCACAAAACGAGTCCTAAATAAAAAAAATCTATTCCAACATGCTGGTTGCCGGGTCGGACCTAATCGAATCGGAGCACAAAATGAGGTGCGGGTTGGAGGTTATCGCTGTTCAGCCCGAACCAGTTTCAGCCGGAGGGGAGCCCCGCTTTGCACCGGCGCTGGATTCGGCGGGCCCGTGCGCGGACGGAGGCGTGCGCAAAATGGTCGGCACCGGTGCTCGGCCCATTTCCGCCCCGCGTGATACCACACCAGGCCGGGCACTGCTGTTCGTATAGCGAGCGTGTTGGGCCCGTAGCGGTCTCGGCCCCAAAAGCTCCCCGGTCCGCGCGACCTGCGCGGAGCCGTGCCCGCGGGCGGCGGCAGGAGCGAGGTGCTAACTTTTTCTTTTCTCGCGGCGAAGTCTGGTCACATAGGTACGTAAGCGTGCGGCGTCAGTGTCAGCAAGTTTGAGGCGCGGGAGTGGTCTCCTCCTATCAAAAATGGGCGGGTAAATGAGATGAAGCTTCTCCTTTTTCCTCCATTTCATTGTTGTTTAAATTTTCTAATTACTCAGAGAAGTTTACGGAGCCATCCTTTGTGCTTTTTTACTCCAATGAATGGCAACACTCCTGCCACTTTTTTCAAAAAAAAAAAAGGTGTGTGTGATCAACTGCAGAGTAAAAGGTTTTGGCTGAAGCTAGCGAACTGGAAGTAAATCGTTGATGAAAAACAGTTAGTGGAGGGTAAAATGTAAGGTAGTACTAGGAAGATTCAGATTCATCGCCGAGACAAAGCTGCCAGCAGTCTTGCTTGCTGCGCTGGATCAGTTTGACTGCGGCCTCGCGCGCGGCTGGGCATGCATGGCAGGCCGATCGATCAAATTACAGAAGCAAGCGAGCTGGTAGCTGGAAGCACGGGGCCGAGCCTACGCACGTCGCCGTGTTGTAGCCTGCCAGTAGGTACGTCGATCCCATTCATCCGCGGCTGTTACATACTACTCCGTAGGACTCGCTAGGCAGGGCCCCGCGTCTAGATGCATGCATTATACAGACGCCCAGGGTCGAGCCCGCATAAACGGAGGTCTGTGTGAGGTAGCAATTTTTTTTTAACTTACAGAAAAATTTCATGAGTAGTATAGAATTCTCATAGCAAAAATGTAAGATTTGAGAAAAATCTCATAATACAAATAGCTATAAAATAAACAATAAAACAATAGATATGGTGCACTCTGTTTCATTTTGTAAATCGTTTTAATATGAACATAACAATTAATGAGAGTGAAAAAGTTGAGATGTAATAAAAATAAGGAGGAGATAGTATAAAAATAAAGAAGTATGAAATTGAGAAATGCGCATTGGGAAGCATGAACAACATATAATTTATGAAAAATAGAGGAGACTAAAACATCTTGTAAATTGGGATAAAAGAGTAATATATTACATAAAAAAAATTGACGTGATGATCGATGCAGTAGTAGACGTCTGGCGATTAGCTAGAATTTGAACTTGCTAGAAAAACTAATTTAAGCCCGTTTGAAATGTAAGAATTTTTCTATATTTTTTATATAATTAAACTAATTCCTATAAAAATTTTATGAGATTCAAATTTCCTTTGTTCTAAACAAAGACTTAGCAATGATTAAAATAAATTTAAAGCCCTTAAAAGTGGGGCCCTGTGCGTTTGCACAGGTCACACGCCCATGCGCTCGGCCCAGCATACGCCGTATTCTTCTATAGCTAAGAATAGTCAGCACAACAGAAGAAGAAAGGCGTACCACCCTGCGTTAAGATTAATTTTGATTCGTTATGAGCAACCCTAGAACTTTGATTATCTACATCAGAAATCACTGGGACAGTAGCAGTAACTTTTACAAGATACATCAGCCATCCATGGAAAAACCGAATAATCATGGTACAACCTCCACCTACCTAATTCTCATGTTCCACTTTACAATAATCCTTACAAATGGTGGTGGACCGGTCACACTCGCAACCTAAAATCCGTTTCAACTCCCTCCCGGTTGTCTTTGCAAGGGCTTAACTCTAATCCGGATCTTTGGAGTTGGTGCTGTCCGTGCGGTATCTACAGTTGTTCCCTTGCTTGAAACTTGGGGTTCAGAACTTCGCACTGGAGCTGGTTCAGTAATTCGCAACGGAGATGGCACAGTTATTTGCACCGGTGGCCTTGCCAGCGACATTTCCCGTGAGACTGAAGGTTTCGCTATATTCTGTTCGGAAGGACCCCCATCAGCTTCTCGCTGCTTTCTGGCTGATTCTTTCTCCATTCTTTTCTTCTCTTTCTTAAGCCTCTTTTCCTCAAGATACTCTGGGTCATCTTTCTTATCCCGTTTTCGCTTTTTATCTTTCTTGTCCTTCTTCTTTCTTTCTTTTGCTTCCAGTTCGTTTGTTGATTCTGGAGCTTGGTTTCCATCATAACTGGTGGAGACGACTTCAAGCTGACTACAAGGCTTCTCTGCAACTTCCAGAAGATGGATGCTAGGAGAGAACTGATCCTTGGGAAGAGTATCAAGCCTTGAATCAGCTGTACACTGAAGTTCTTTGGAAATTTCGTGCCTGTCCATCAGTTTAGCATTGCTAACACTTGCAGACATCCTTGACTCTCGATCGTGACATGAGTTCTGTTCCTCGATGTTATGACTGCTCATCACATTTAATGGCTCATTTGCTGCTCCAACCATGGGAGCATCCACTGACATTGATCTACATGGACCCACTTCATTTTCATTTTTTACACCATGAGGATGATCTCTGTGGTCAGCATCAGATGCTCTACTGGATGATGCCGTGCGCTTCACCCTAATTTTAACAACGTTTCTTCTTTCGCTGCAGTTGGATATATTATCCGCATCTTTAATTGGAACTGAGGTGGGTAATACCTCACGGACACTAGGAGTGCTAGTGGAAGGTTCTAGAGGCCCTGATGGTTGTGGAATTGAGGAATCAGCTTTAGTATGCTGGTCACTGCATACATCCTGGACCACTGGTGGGGGAGTGACGATCTTCGGAACTCCATATAATGTTGGGGACCTGAAAATGGAAATATGTCAATGTGAAAGCATAATGAATATAATAACTTGGGATAATAGGAAATATGCCCTTGAACTTTTGCCGTTTCAGAAATATGCCCTTGAACTTCTAGTAATCGGCCTGGTGCCATTATTCTTCTGCCGAAATTGAAAATATGCCCATATGGGCATATTTCCATTAGAAAAATATAAATATGCCCATATGGGCATATTTCCAATTTCGGCAGAAGAATAATGGCACTAGGCCGATTATTAGAAGTTCAAGGGCATATTTCTGAAATGGCAAAATTGTAACTAATAACTTCCATTCAACGCATGCTTCGTTATTGAGTGTTTATTACAGCATAAAGGAACTGGTACATTTGTTCATTTTTGGTCAAGTTAGGAACCAATAATGATACCAGTGTAACCCTTTGTTGTCATTTCATGAAATTAACAACCAGTAGGAAACTCATCAAGGAATGCTGACAAGATTTTAGGTAACAAGATGATTTCCATCGGCCAAAATGGTCAGCTTGACTATGAAATAGTAGATGTTAGACTCAAAATCAAGATTAAGAGAAAAAAAAAAGTTTTGTGTCGCCATTCATCTACAAGATTGCTGTCATGTCTAAATTCTTTCATGAACTTTTAGTGTACTATAAAGGTGGATTAGCTGAATTCAAAAGAGGATTTTATTTGGTAGTACCAGAGTACCCAGAACCAGACCCTGTAGTTTCGCCCAGTTTTGAGATTCCCACTGATTTCGAAGAACACCAGCAGTATGCACTGTTCAGGATTTGATGGGTGAAAAAAGAAAGTGTTTTTTTAGAATACCAGCTTAGAGCAACCCCATTGTACAAGCACCGTGTGGTCTTTATAGATGGGGGGCTCATTGCAGATGGTATTAGCTATGTCCAAGACACGATGGTGCTGTCCAGAATAGACTTCACTGTGGGTCCCAAAATTAGTTAAAATAAAGATGGAGCAGCCAGTAGCAACTTTTTGCGCATGAGGGAAAAATGAAAATATCATTTTAAATTTGCTTCTGGCTAGTCCTTATGGCTATGAGTGGCTTTTGTATTTAACGCTATAAGGATTGGTTCCACAAAGGCTATGCTGATTGATCTAATTTATTGTATAACTGCTTTTTTCATACATTGTGGTTGCTCTTATGCGCAAAAGATCACAAAACAAATTAACGAAATAAAATAATGGATACAATAAAATAACAAATTACCTTCCAGCAGCAATTTGTAATATGCAGAACACATGATGACGAAGATATATGTTGTTGTATGCTTTTCTGCCAGCAAGGAGGTGAAGAAGACCAACCAGAGTTGTCAATTTTATTTGATCACTAAGGTGAGGATCAATATTTGCTTGACATAAATGCAAGACATGGACTGCCAGCTTTGTCGCTCCTGCAATCACTGTGTAAAAAATCAATGCATACAAAATATACAAAAGACACTAGCAATTTTGACCTTGGAAAGATTTTTCTTCATCCACATATTTCAAGAACATCCAAAGTGCAGCATCAAGCCCTCTATGGTGTAACTCAAGATCAATAAGAACTCTGCTAGCTTCAATCCGGACTTTCCATGGTTTGTCCATTTTGCGAAAGGGGGCAATTAGTTGACAAATGCGATCCTGCAGTAATGAAAAGATATTTCAAATGATTGTAATATGCACTATGCAGAGTGGACCAACTATTGAACAAAATAGATGGGAACTTTCTGACTTCTTACATGGCATATAGAAGATGAAATCTTCCCTGCTATTCGTGAAAGGGTACGAATACAACTGACAGTCAAGACACCATTGTAGCCAGGCATAAAACTGCACAAAGGTTCTCAGGCGAGTTAGTGACAGTTGTCAAGATTGAAGGATAACTAAATGAACAATATGGAATTGGATAATGACCATGAGTTGTGGTATTCTCTATTTGCATATGTAAAAATATGATACTCTTGACATGTTGCAAGGCTTTAAAATGAACTATAAACTATTATAAATAGAGTAAAGCACACCGGTAACATTCAATTTCGATATCCAGGTGCAGGAAAAGGAAGGTTCTACTGCGATGAACAACACCAGACTGCCTGCCTGTCTATTTTTTTTTTCTTTCTTGATGAATTTCTTTTAGTCTCGAACCAGCAGAACAGTCCGCTATTATATTAAGAATATCACTGAACATCTATAAACTTACATCAGTACATAATACTCCATTCACCTTTAATTGTTATTCTAGCTCTGGGCACAGGAATTAAGGTGCACAGGAAACACACACACACACACAGAGAGAGAGAGAGAGAGAGAGAGAATGACATCTATTGTGGAACAAATTTGAATCCTAGAATGACAATAAAAAAATGAACAGAGGAAGTGTTTTGACAAATTTCTGAAACAATGTAACATTCTGAATTCACAGATGAAACCCCAGAACCCCTGGACACAAAAAGGAAATCAATAAGTAATACTGGTGGGGAAGGTCCACTAACTTGTCAAATTGCAAAAGTCGATCAATTCGCTTGAGAAGGGACGATAGGAAATGTATGCCCTGCAGAGAAGCTCATCGTTATTCTTCAAGCAATTGGGAACACCTAAAAAAAATCTGGCATGGGAAGTGAAAATCACAAAGACATCCATTCTTATTTCATTATCAGTATAAGAGGAAAATGAACTAAAAGAATGAAACAACATGGCTCTGCACAGATTGGTTCAAAGAACTGCCATCTTTTGGATGCCCCGATGTCTGATAGATGAGTCAGCACCATCTGCTGAATCAGCAGCCTGTATGCTACATTGGCATGATGTATGTCGGCACAACAGCCACCCTAGTAGCTTAGTAACTTAGGCAGTAAGTCCAGCTAACTTAGTAAGTCTAGCTAGTACAAGTAGTAATTTTTGGTTTGACCTAATGCTAGTTACAACCTGTCACTTTTTTTAAAAAAATGTTTCGGTTCAGCCCCAAATCGACCTCCTGTACACATATGCCAATATGGCCCATGAATCAAATTGGCTATTCCATAGAGATAAAAATCTAGCAACTATAAGCTACTCCCTCCGTCCCAAATTACTTGTCATCCTAGCCTCCTCAAGTTTTTCCAATTTACTTGTCATCCTCGCTTCCCAATGCACCATTCTCTATTCCCAATGCATCTCTATCTCTTTCCTCCTCGTTTTCAACACATCCCACCTTTTCACCCCTCCTTAATTCCCGTGCGCAGATCCAGGATGACAACTAAATTGGGACGGAGGGAGTACTTGTGCTAGTTAAAAAAACTAGTCTACTCTAACAATATCACACATCAGAAAACATAAGGGTCCGTTGTACATTCTGTCAGATTGAAGAATTAAAGCCCTCCTTATATTACACAAGTTACCAGGAATAAAAAAACACAAGCAATTCAGTGTATCCTTTGAAATAGTTTGATCAAACTGTTCAAACAAATAAGGTTAATACCACGAAGGTGTTATTATCAAGCATCTAGAAGTCCTGTCTAGTTATATGCCTGAATGTGTTCAAAGATAAATAAAGCCCATACTTTACTAGATGCCATGAATCCATACAGACCTGCTGGCCAAATTCCAATTCGCCAATTGCCTGGACCATTGCAGATAGCCAGTACACATCTGAATAAATATTTCTGTTGTTATCATTGTACTGAAAATGGCATGGCACAAAAACGTGCATACATGTCAGAGGACCTATTAGAGTAATTTGCAATAGTAATTTGTAATAGTGAGAAGTAAAATGGAAGATAGAGAGCAATATAAACCTTCAGAAGCTGAAGAATAAATTCAATTGCTTCCCGTGGGCTATTTTTGTCCGATGATCTAACAAGAGCTACTGCATGAGGGATTGCCTAGCAGAAAGATAATAGTAATGAAATATATTTCATCAGCGCTTGTACACCAGTCAACAATGGCTTAAAGAACCACAATAATTGAAATACTAGTTCGATCAGCAGCCTCCAAAATTAATCCTTTTTTCAAGTATATTTTTGCAAACAATGAAACTGTTGAACATTAGATTGAGGGAACCCAAATGTATCAGTTTCTGTATTTATGATTTGGTGTTGTCTTATCAACCACTACATTTGCTATACTGTATCTAAAAACATTTTCTATTTTCTTAAGATATGGCAAATATTTCATGAGCTAATTTCATGTATCAATGAGGCTACCATTCAAAGTCTTCCAGTACTAAATTGCATGAAATGTTTTTACCAGTGCCAGACATGTTTTTTCCCTATGGGTATTCCCAATAACAATGCCTACCTCAAAGCATTACCTCAAGAACAAAGTACTCTGGGATATCATGGAAGTCGTTTGGCCTATCAGTAAAGTAGAATGGTTCTTATTATGGCATCAAGAGAGGACAAAAGGAACATCGATACATAATAAATTGTGAAAGGGAAAAAAAAAGTCATGCGCAACTAAGACCCTTACCTCGGCATTCCAATATCTGCATCAAAACGACGGTTTTTATAGAACTTGAGCAGATGAAGCAACCCAGCTAAATCAGTTGCCTAGATGCAGCAAAAATATAAGATTGTTGCCAAAGCAGGAAGCACCCAAGCAAGATTCCTTGAAAAGGTGGTTAAGAAAAAAAAAAGATAACCTACCCAGGACGGACTAGGTGGCATTATACAAGAATAAATAGAAGCACATGGCACCAAAATTTGGTCTGTTTTTCTTTTTGAATTTGGTTGATCTGAGCATGTGTCATCACTCACAAACAGATGAGCTAGGCTCACTTTCTCAATGCACACGAGGGATTTCAAAATATAAAAAAACTCATTAAATCCTAACTACCAGTATTGCTTGATGGAGCATTAAAAGGCAAGAAAATACAAGAACAATGAGATTCATTACAAATGAAGAATTTAATAAAAATTAAAAAAAAAAGAACACTACAAAGAATTATGAAAAGTATGCGCACAACAATAATAAATATAAATATGTTGAACAGGTATTGCAAACATACAACTTACTGAAGCATACCTCAGATGCTGTAACGGCTAAGGCATACGCAGCTTCGACTCTAACTCTCCAAAAGGCCTGCACATTAATAATCAGTTATTACTGTGAAACAGTGAAACTAAGTATATGAATTATGATTTTAAGAAGCGATGATGAAAATTTAAAATACCTTTGTGTCATTTAAGAAACTATTGAGGGCATTAACCACAGAGACAGAGATCGGAGGTAATTTCTCCAGGACAGCTATTGCCTGTGATTGTGATATAACGTCTTTGTCTTTCTCCAATTGATTGATCTGCCAAATGGCTCATAGTTTAAAATAAGAATGAATCACACAGGGATAAAAAAAATAAATCATGCAAGGTTGATCATCAATTTATAGTACTTTCTTTAGACGAATACAGAAGGGAAAAAATTTTTTGGCTTTGGTTGCAACGGACTTCACACGTTAGTTTTACAATAGATTTTATTTTGACAAAGGAACTCACATGTCTTACAGATACTTAGCCTAATGTGACACCTATTCCACCAGAAAATAAATATTTCGAAGTAAACTATGGATATGATGCCACCAATTGATGCCACAACATCTGAAAACTAGACAGCCGCCCATGTCCTAGCATCCTTAAATGTGATACGTATCAGTGGCTGTACAAGTCATGAGATCAAGCTCAGATGCTACACACACTTCAAAAAATAGCTATATATGTTTGAGCTTAAATGTCTCAAAAGAAAAGGGTGTTTTTTCTTGTTCTTAAATTCTTAAAAAAACTGATAAAACTCATTTCATGGAAATTACTCCCTCCGTTCACAAATGTAAGTCATTGTAGCATTCAAAATTTGTTGCTCAATATATGTCATTCTCACTTCCCCATACACCTTTCTCTTTTTTCAATACACTTTCTCTTTTTCCAATAAATCTCTATCTCTATCTCTTTCCTCCTCGTTTTCTGCGTACCATACTTTTTCACTTTTTCTTAATTCTCGTGCCCAGAGCTAGAATGACCTATAAAAGTGAACGGAGGGAGTATTTGACATCTACTAACTTCGTATGTCCTACAATCACCATTCACTGACAACAAATATCAAGTTCACATAGAATAAAAGCACATGAATCCCTTTCTATTATCAAGTATTCAAGCATAATACGCACCCACATCTGAACAGGCTGATGAAAATGGATCTCAGCAAGATATTCCATTTCAGGGTCTACTCTGATCCACAATAAAGGCGAATCGATGCTGCAAGGCAGAAACACAAGTAAGATGCCCTTGAACATATAAATAGGACAACACGAAAGGTGGACTTGAGGAAAATAGACCTTGAGAGATTATCTTGAGTAGAGGCATCTGCATTTTCATCAGAGCCATCATTTTTTGTATTTTTCTTGGATTTCCAAACACGTTTTGGAGCTACTTTGGAATGGCACTGTATTTCCACTACCTGCAAAGCTTCACCAGCCATTGGCAAAACTGGATGATCATATGCCCCAACAGTTTCATGAACACGCACGCTCATCATTCCTGGCCATCCAGCATCAACTTCTCGAATATCACCACTGGTATTACTATCCGAATCAGGTGCAACTTTTGTCGTGCAACCCCTTAAAACTGCTAACTCAATCATATTCCTTTTTTTGCTATAAGAGATTCCCAATCTTCAAAGGAGAAGGATAGAATTTAGCACTAGGATAATGAACCAAGAAAATTTACAATTGGATAGATGCAAACAACAATGAAGTCTATCTTACCTCATAACTGGACATCCGTAAGATTCAACCCACCGTGGAAAGAATTCTTTCAGGAATGGGCGTTCGAGGTTACCAATCTTATTTGCAAGGTGCCTGAACTGAATAAGAGGAAGTAGAACAATGAATTTGATAGAACTAGTAACTCAAGGATAGAAATAGTTAATAGAAAGGACTGCAGGAACATTAAAAGCAGCTCTGGTGCACGATGGTAACTAGATCCTTAGCATAGATATTTGTGAAATTTGATTATGCAACTATTAAGCTATTACTGTGACTATATATGTTCTTAAATCACAATAAATGAAAGGAAATCCAGAAACTTAGCCCAATGGTTGCAATACAAGTGATGTCAGATCTATGAAGTATTAAGATATAGGTCATTCATCAATTCTCATAACTAATGTGTGATCCCTCTCTCCCTTAAGAAAAGGGTTGTTTCTCCCTTAAGAGAAGGGCTGTTATGACAGGGCCTATTTATGTTTTTATAGAATGTTGTCACCAAATCAAAATACAGATCAGCGAGGATAAGATGAACTAAATATAAAAATACAGTGCCAATATGTTATACCTCTTTTGTACTTAATGTCCTCGACCCACGACCTGGTGCGACTATCAACTGCAGAATCTGAAATCGAACATGATAGCAGCCTCTCAGAAACGATTTATTTGTATAACTGTTAATTAGTATATCAAATTGTATGAATTTTACAATGTATGGACCAATTTGTATATTTCATTGTTTAATTGTCTTTCCTAATGTACTGTCCTTTTTATTTGATATAAACAAAACAGATAACTTACGCCGTTAGCTAACTTGGAACGAGAAATGAACTATCAAATATGGATATAAAAGTACTATGATATATACCAGAAGTAAAACATACAGAAGAACTAGAATCTCAGACAAACTCATTTACTTCTAACATCAATAACATATGTACTTCCCAATTATTGGCTCATATGCTTAGACAAAGTGCTGCAATTGTGAAAATAAAAAACTATATCACCAACACAACAGCATTATATCGAAGATGTAAATACCTTCCTAAAGGAGTCTGGCCCCATCTGCTTCTCCAACATTTGAAGAACAGCTACCTGTCAAAAGAAAAAAAGTGAAGGAAACAATGCATATAAGGTGATTTTACATTTTAATTGTTCAAAACTTACTGCCTTTAATGAACGAATTTTCCCATATGAACCAATTGTTTGAGTTCCATATAAATCACTTGAAGCAGCAGGGGAGCTCAAAGCAGTTGCACCACTAACATCAGACTCACACACAGTGCAATTCGCCTATAAAATCACAAGAAAAAAATTAACAAGATTATTCCAGGATCACATTAGTTGAATGAAGATGTAAATGAATTGCATAACGAATAATCAGCAGACAGGCCTAAAGTTGATACTCAAAAATACCATCAACTTTATCTCATAAGAATGGCATACACAGCTCTCCTGCTTATTCAGAGAAAAAAAAAATGGAAGTTCATATTTGGTGGTGAATAGTCATTTCTTCGTGGGTTCTTTAGGAGAGGACAGAAAACAACATCATGCTGGCAACAAATTAGCCGAGAAGCGATGGAAAACAAAAGAACACTTAGAAGATTGTTCATTGAAAATGAATACATACTGTTGTGCGCAATTAATATACCATTTAGTAGATAGTCCAATTAACTATGTACATCTTGTTAAACATGACAAAGTCAGCCTATTCCACTAGCTCATTTGCAGTTTCCAATATGCACATATATAATTGTAAGACTTACATAGCAGGTACAAACATGAAAAAAAAAATGAAAAACATGTGCATAACTGAAGGGCTAGCATTTTTTAAGACCTACTCCATGAACTACCAGATCCAACTGCTAAGTTTCATTTGTCCTTAGTAAACGACTATACATGGATGGGTCGATAAAACATGCGGGGACAGAAAAAGAACAGTATATCAATGAATCTGATACCAATAACATTACAGAGATCATTAGCTTCACACAAAATCATACCATCCACCTTTACTTCAACTCCATCTTTACGATGAAAAGAAATTCTGGGAAAATGAGACATCTCTAGTCTGACTCAGTTATGACTCAGGTTTATGAGTAAACAAGTACAAATACTTTTAATTTCGATTTTAAAAACAATATATTAAATCTAAAGTATACTACTGAATCACAATACTCCCTCTGTTCACTTTTATTTGTCATTCTAGCATTTAGAATATGTTCCCAAATACTTATCATTCTCACTTCCCAATACACTTTCTCTCTTCCCAATAAAACTCTCTCTTCCCAATACAACTTTCTCTCTTCCCAACACACCTTTCTTACTTCCCAATGCACTTTCTCTTTTTCCCATGCATCTTTCTCTCTTACCAATTCTTTTACGTAATTCCCGTGCCCAGAGGTAGAATGACAATTAAAAGAGAATGGAGGGAGTACCAAATTATACTGACTCAACATATCTGTATCACTGGTTACTCAACAATACCAACAATGGGTATAACTGGTGTTTTTGTTTACCTTGAAACGTCTATAACGTGCTTCATTATTTCCAAGATAGCGCTTGATAAATAGATCAGTAAGAAAACCAGCCAAACCATCCAGCAGCCATTCTACTCCAGCAATAAATTGTACAGTTAACTCCAAAGTAGCATATTACTTATGTAAAAAACGTACATGAATTCACAGGTTAAGATGAATTACCGTCACTAGACTCCTCTGCACTTGTATATATTCCAAACCACTGCTTTGCAAGGGCGTAAGCTAATTTAATTCTTGTGCCAATTACCTGAACTATTTTACAAGTTAATTACAACAGTGAAGTTATATATACCAACAAGACAGCTTTCCAATCATCTAGCATATCTTAGTCATTGATCTGAAACATCACCCTCAATATACAAAAGGAACTGAAAAGGATGAAGCAAACATGCAGAAAATAGGACCCAAAGCATCCATTTAAAAAAAACTGAAGCAAATGATAATCAATAACCATTGATCTGTCATAGCCAAACAGGTTTATGAAGTGTATACGGCACGTAAAAAATAAAAAGGCCGCAAATATGAAGTATAGCACATACTATCATAAAAAGGGCATCCTGGTGCATGTGGCACCTGCTTGCGCAGGGCCCGATCTTTTGTACGCAACCTTTCCCTACATTTCTATACAAGGCTGTTTCCAAGTCTGACCTCATGATCACAGAGCAACAAGATGCCCCATACTTGGTAAATCTACACAAGGATCTGACCAGTTAAAACAGAAATATTGATCCAAGGACTTTCCCTATTAGCAGATGTTATGTGCTGTATAATGTTATGCACACTTAGTGAGCAAGAGAGGACAGAAAGCAACTAGTATCATGTTAATAATTAAAGAGAATTGACTGAACTTTTTATACAAAGTGACAACAATCAATTAGCATGCTGTAATCCTAGAGATATATACAACATTCACATCTTGTATCTGAGATGGAATAAAGGAGAGACACACATACCTGATCTATAACCTTCTCGTCATGCATGATATCTGAACTGAAGATGCATGTGGAGGCTCCCAAGCTTGTTGCTGATACTGTCACTTCAGATGGAAGAAAAATCTGCTTGTACAAACCAAATGGAAATGGTGTAGCAAGATAATCTTCATAACACCTACGAATCAATAACAATGGATACAATTATCACTAAACTGTAGATTTCAGAGATCAATCACAAACCAGAAGCTTATTCGGATGCTAGCAAAATTAGACTCTGAGCTAGTATTTTACCTGTATGCATCGTGGAAAGAACCGATTGTGTTCTCAAGCTTCGATATAGCAGGGGATAAACATATGTGTGAGACACTAATATCATTCTTGTCAGGGAGAACTTCGAGGGGGCCAACAACCAAGGATATCCACTGTGCACTAACTGGAGTGCTTAATTTGTACACATAAGTTTTTCTTGAAGGATCTTCCCTGCTTAGGACCTGCATGATTGGCACAAGCAGAATGTTGAAGCTCAGGTAACATTACAAGAAACGATCATGTAACATTTGCGAAGAACATTTGCTAACAAAAAAAACTATATCAAGTGCAATAGACTGGACAACTGCTTCATTGTCACTTAAAAGAAAAGAGAGACTTGTCAAAAGGAGATTAATTGTGTATCATACAGCTGTGACCCCAATACCACAACATTAAACAAGATAGAACCTGTACCTGGTAAAGCAAGTCTCCATTGCTCACGGCAACTAAATTTGCGCTAACTGTAAACTCTAGGTCAAATCTGTATACAACATGATACAAAGAGAACTGATGAAACATATCAGCAAATAAAATATCAGAATTTACATATGGGCAAAAGTAAATCTTCACTTACGGACAACGTTGTGCAGCACTATCAATGCAAGGAAACCAGCAGTGTGTGCGTCTTATCTGAGTATTACTATGCAGGACATCGCCGATGAAGTGAATGCCAGTTTCAGGCTTCTCCAAAATATAATCTATATGGACCAGTTTTATGTTCTCCTACAATTTATATTACAATCAGATATTAGGTCTACACATACCAAGAAATATAAACAGATGACTATTATGTAAGCATCATCATACCTTTTCATTCTCAACTCCATTTTCCTTATCCTTTTTGTTTTTGTTTTCATTTTGCTCTTCCTTTTCTCTTTCATCGTTTTCATTCACTGCAGAACCGTTGCAGCCATTAACAGCTTGACCATCTAATGTTTGAACAGGCTTTCCAACATGTTCGTCAAGCCTTTCACTATCTTCATGCTTCTCACTGTTTTCTTCCAAATGCTGCCCAATTATTGATTTGACTGATCGTTCAAATGATATAATAAGATTAGGTACAGCTTCTCTATTTAGAGATGAAATATATGTTGAACATGCAGCATCTGCAGCAGTCTTTGAACATGAAACTAAAGACCAATTTGGTTGATCAGCGTCATTTTTCCAATAAGGAGAATACTCAAACTCAATAGTTTCACCATCCACTAGTATGCTCCTGATGGTCATATTGTCCGCGTGTAGAGCAACATTGTCTTTGTCGCCTAGAAGAATCTTCATCTCAGTGTACCTAAATGAATGGACCAAAAATATAAGTTCTGCAAGCTCATACGTAATCAAAGGCAAATATAATATAGATGCTGGATCAGTAAGGACTGGAGATAAAGGATAAATTGCCTCCTCTAAAATGAGACATATTCAGGAGAACATGGATTAGTGCAGTTCAAAAGTAGACTTAATGGTTAACCTAATCCAAACCTAGGAGGCCGTCCACAGGTAAGAGCATACTACATATGTACAGAAAATTCCCTTGTTTCTCAAATGCAAGCCTGAGTATATGACAGTAGGAGTAATTCCCGCTCAAAATGAGCACCAAACACAAATAAATTAAGCAGAGATTCCTCGGATACACTACAAGTCACATTGCACAGGTCACCACTCAGGAGCTCCATCAACTTCAATTAATACCCAGCAATCACATTGCACAATCTACATAGTGTTTCTGATAGACGACAGACCAAGAAAAGTCTCTTATAAATCAGGCGAAGCGTTTAAACTGACAAGACACAAGCCCAAATGCTCGCATTTCTGCTTCACCGCGGAGCCCAAACCCTAATCCTCGCTAAGAACCCCTTGAAGAGCAACTAAACCGCTCACGGCCAGGGCGCGCGCAGGAGAGGAGGACATCGGGAGCTATTCCGGCACATTTCAAGCAGCTGGGCGGCTCACCCGTAGATCAGCTGGTTCTCCGTGTCGATGGAGAGGCAGAGCTTCTGGTGGAGCACGGTGGCGCCGTCGCCCTTCTGCTTCCTTGCCTTCGCCATCCCGGAGCTAGGGTTTGAATGGTTATAGAACGGGGGCTGGTCGGAGCTTAGTGAAGAGGCAGTGGAGTGGAGGCGTGCCACATCACCCGGAACCTCGGGGCGGTACTCTCAGACGGCAGGGGAGGGAGGAGCGGGGGTGGGGTCTTATAGGCCGAGGCGAGGCGTCCGCTCGCCGGCGCTCGAGCCCCGTCGCAGCTCGGATCTTTCGTCGCCACGGCGCAAGGGGCTCGCGGCTCCCAACGTGGACACGGTGCACGGGTCCGAGGTGGGGACGGAGAGCTAGGGGTCTGTCACTGTAAATCACAGACGAGACGGGATACGGTCTCTTTTGTGGCCTATGGACTCGGCTTATTCAAGGGTGCGGTAGGACGTTCACTTTTGCTTTGCACAGCTCTCTTTGTGGCCTGTGCTAGAATTTAGCCCATGTTTGTTTAGGATTCCGTTTCCCTCACGGCCTTACCCGAATCAATTTTTAGCACTTTTCAATTCAGCCTGTGACTGAGCAAGAGATAAGGCCCATCGTGTGTTGTCACCAATTTTTAATATTGGACCCAGTAGACAGTTATAATGTTTCATGAAGCCCAAGAAGCAATAATACTTGTGCGTAGTGGGTGCAAACTTGTCGCATAGTAACTTGACATTTTTTTTTTGAAAGAACCTTTAAAAAAGAATAAGGAGTTCCAAGGAAAATTAGTCCGAAAACCAATACAACTAGATGATTACAACTAGATGGTTGAATAGATGGAAAACTGACCATAACTAAACACACTGCAGAAACAGCTAGACTCATCGTTGCCAAGCCAGACTCATAAAGATTTGAGCGTGACTTGATTATGATCACAAATTTTGATTTATTTCAACATGGACTGTTACAAATGACTGACTGGACTTTCTATTAGTTATGGACTGCTGTATTTAAGTAACAATCTCGTAGTATGATAGAAAAGAAGCAGCTCTTTATTATATGACTGTAGAATTGTTAAGTACCCTTACAAAGTCAACCACACAGGTTCAATGGTGCACAAGTTTCCCTATAAATGAAACCCCTGTGCCGCTCTTCTGGCAAAGCCAAATACGGAGTAGCTAGCACTGGTCTGCTATAGTACTGCTCACTTCCAACGTTCTTCCTTCCTCTTCCATCTTCGCTGCTGAACAATGGCCTCGCGCACCGCGCGCACCACGGCTGCCGTTTTCATTATCATGGCCCTCCTGTTCGGTGGCCTCCTGCTGATGGCTACACCCGTGACCGCCGGCAGGCGGCTTCTGCAATCCGGCCCGTGCGCCACCAACCCCTCCTCGAACGAGTGCGTGCAATGCATAAGAACCTGTTTTTTCAGGCCTGAATGTGAATCCGATCGCTGCGGGATAATCTTCTAACCAAGCAACGAAGAAATCAGCTGATAGAGGTTTGGAAGGTCCCTGACTTGTGCAAGGGCCTCGCCATGCTCTGGTTGTCGTCGTTTGCTTTTCGCGTTGCTAAAATCATGGATAAAATGGTTAAGCGTGTACTGTTGTGTTTACCTTTCGGTTGTCATGTCAGTGGAAGAATAAAGTTCTTGTTGCCGTGTAGTAATATATGTATGGTCATCATATATCGTTGTATCTGTTTTTATACGAATATGTTGCATCTATATTTGGAATAAAATTTGTTACATTATTAATGGAATGGAATCGGCTCTGCTGATTATGATGATGATTATGCCTTCTACTTCCAGATCCATATCCTCTATCTTTCCTCTTTTATAACAAGCTTTGTTATACTCAATCCTACCCATTCATCGCAGTTCAAACATAGAAACAATTAGTGATAGATGTATGATCTATCAGTTTTGTTGTTTGAAGAGATCAATGCAGATCTAGATAGAAAAATAATCTTAAATCATGATGCATTGAGTGATTAGGATTGGGTATACCAAATATTTCTATACAAATTAGCATTCCTCTCAGTTCTCTTAGCTCACAAGAATAAGTGGTTTCCTTCTCTAGATCATCCCCTAAGTGTGCACACACGTTTGGACACAACTATGGCTGCATTGAAATGATAGCAAAATTGATGAAGTTAACAAGAGATGCAATTAATTAGTGGATGATTGGATCTGGCTCTGGATCTGATCAAGTGCCTAAGAGAAAGTATTTACTCCTCATACTCTTTCCGTTTAAGTGTCTTTTTAGATTTTCAAATATCTACATTTGACTATTCGTTTAACACGTATAATGATTCATTATAAAAAAATACTTTTAACATGACTAGTTTGTTTTTGTATTTTGAAAACTTTTTAATAAGATGAATAGTCAAACATTGATTTTTAAAAATAAAAAATGTTAATTATTTTGGAACAGAGAGAGTTTCACATATCTTTTGCTACTAAAGTTTATCAATTCAAATACTTTATACACTACAGCCATACTACACAATTTTATGGAGCAACCATAGTGTCAAGTGCTTATTTTTTTACTGCAGCCTCTAGGTCTGGATCGGAGTGCTTTCTTGGATTCGATCATGTGTAAATGGTTGTGAGTACATTACTCCTCGTACTAAGCTTGGAGGAATGATTAACGGAGTGCCGTCTTGGGCTCGATCATGTAATATGAGAGTCAAATTGCGATAAAATATTAAAGCGGTCTCATTGAATGTTTGATTGATTCTCCCTTAACCTCACTATGCTATTAACTAACACAACTTTCATATTAAACGAAGCGGTAGCACATTGTTCATGCATGCTTTAACAATGGTTAAGAAAAACGTTCCTTCAATTTATACTAGAAGCACAAAGTAATAAAAAAAAACATAGCTTGTCATGGATTTTCCACTGATACATGGGATTGTTGAGAATACAAAACTTCTCTTGTGGTCCCATTCAAAGATGAATGAATAAGAAAGACATGAAAGGCTATGTTTTAAGTTCTTTTGCCAAGACACTGGACTTCTCTTGTGACTTATGTCACTGGATGTATAGGGATGTAAAAGAGAAATCCTTAAGTTAACATCAAATCCTAACTAGTTCAAAAAAAAAAAAGCTACTAACTTTTAAAATTATCCTCCACTTTGGAAAAATAGTTCATTTTTTTAATTAAAGAGGGTCTGATTTTAACCTTAGGTGTACCTTTTTAAAACTCTACTGGACAAAAAAGTACGAATAAAGTTGTCCCCTCGTTTATATATACTAGTATGGTGAAATTTTTTTTTATAAACAAACTAATGGTTATCGTGAAATACAATCTCTTCTGGTATATGTGTATGACTGTTGACATTTTGGTTTCGGATAAACCACTAGCTATGCCGAAAGTTGAATTACGTATTCGCTGAACGAGGATATGAGAGATGGATCCTCGAATGTGAGGCGGAACCACATTTTTGAAAATAACAAGAAATCATGTGATAGATCCGCATGGGAACGGTATCCCAGGCTTCCCAGCCAGAGTTCTTATTATATTGCCCTGCGTATGTACCACGTTAATTTAGGAGAGCGATGCAAAGGACACGAAAATTCCAAGCATACTGCTTCAGCAGACTGTTGGCATGCTGTCAATGATAATTTGTCAAAGAAAAAGCATTGAATTCATCTCTCATTTCTTATGCACATTTCCTAATATCGTTCTAGGAGTACCACAGATGAACTAATCAATATAGCTTCACCGCGAGCCACATCCTAATGAAGTCCAGCAACGAGATCCTATAGAAAACTGCAATAATATGAATATTCTATTCTACAATCCCGCAACGAAACGTTAAACTGAAGAGATGAAAAAGAATAGACAAATTTGCAGTTGTGCCCGTTCTGTTTCTGTTTCTGCTTCTACTCCTGCTCTTCTCGGTGCGACGGCAAGCCTTGGCTCCTCAAGGTGTGCGTATGCGTGCTCGACGTTGTCATCGCGTTTGACGCTGACGCTGACGCGTGCGACGTCGCCGACGTGGACGGCGAGCTGGTGCCGGACGACGACCCGACGGAGTAGTGTGAGCCGCGAGGGCCGTGGCTCCTCCGCCGGTACCGCGACCCGGGCACCCCGGGCCGCGTCGGTTCGTCGAGCGTGCTCTGCTTCTTGGACAGGATGACCACCACGCGCTTCATGTCCGGACGGAGCCGCGGGTCGGCCTGCACGCACAGCAGCCCTAGGCGCACGCAGAGCTCCACCTGCTCTGGCACCGCCGACGGCTTCACGGCGGGGTCAAGCAGCTCCAGGCTCCGCCCCTTCTTGTACAGTCTCCACGCCTGCGCGTAGTACAGTTGTTGAACCATTGAGCAGGATGTGGAGGAGCACGCAGTGGAAAGCAGATGTCGCATTAGCATCGCAAATACTAGTACGTACGTATTCGAGGAGACTGTCGGCCTCGGAATCCAGTGGCGGGACGAAGGCGGAGTTCTTGCGGCCAGAGACGATCTCGAGGACGACGACGCCGAAGCTGAAGACGTCGGCCTTGGGGGAGAGGTCGCCGCGCATGAGGTACTCGGGCGCCATGTAGCCGTTGGTGCCCGCGACGCGGGTGTGCACGCGGGAGCGGCCGTCGCCCGCCTCGGGGAAGAGCCTGGCCATCCCGAAGTCGGCGATCTTGGGCACCCAGCGGTCGTCCAGGAGGATGTTGCTGGCCTTGATGTCGCGGTGGATGATGGGCGTGTGCGCGTCCTCGTGGAGGTACAGCAGGCCGCGCGCCACGCCCACCACCACCTCGTGCCGCCGCGGCCACGTCAGCTCCGCGCGCCGCGACAGGTCCCCGTCGCTGTTGCCGCCACCTGGTCGTTCGATAGAAAGGCGGGGAGGTCAGCACCACGTCATGGAGAACGCACGCAAAACTGAAATCATATACTTGTACTAATCGGGTCCAACCAAACCCAAACCCAGACGACTTTTAGAGTGCACCACGTCATGTAGAGTGCACGACGGCATCACGGCGATGGTGACGCCACTGCCTCGCCCCTCGTAGCGCCACGCTGGACCAGACAACGAAGCGTCTGTCGTCACCTCATACACGGCCAGAGCAAGGGGGAGTAAAAAAGAAGCGCGTTCCGGCGAGGGAGCGCGTGCGCACGGCTGCGACGAGTCAAGCACGGGCCAGGGCGACTGAAGGCGTAGCCCGCCAAGCGCCAATCCAACAACGGAGCAAGACGACGACAGCCAAATAAACCCCTTGGGGCGCTCGCAGTGACGCGGCTCACCCGGTCAAGCACGCGCTCACAGTGACGTGCCCCTTAAAATCGACTGCAAGGCTCCGGTGGCTGAGGCTCACGGAGGTCGATGGGTTTGTCAACAATGGACGCTTCAGATGAGCTTGCTGCAGCAGCGGCTGCATTCACTTCACGCTACAGTAAAAAGTTACACGATGGCTGCAGCCAGATTATCCTAGCGGACCCAATAGATTTTTCAAACGGAAGTTTAATAGTGCAATGACCAAGCAGACAGAGTTTGTTGCGGACTCTGATCACAAAGACACCTACTTATGGGACTGAGGAACGAGGTGTTGCGACTCGCGAATGATAATAACGCGTCGCATAACAGCAGTTGACCCTCAGTCAACCACTCTATCTCCATAGGAGTACACATCATCCGTGGAAAGAAGGATGCCAGCCTGTCAGGGACTATAGGGAGGGTACGCAGAAGCCCCCTTTCCTCGCGCAATCTTTCGGAGGCCATATCAGCAAACGCAGACTGACCTTTCGTTCACGGAAACGAGCGAGAGAAAGAAGGAACGGCATCCGTTCCGTGCACGTCCACGCTGCTGCTTCCGAGCAGCGAAGGCAGCGAGCAGCCCGAGCAGCAGGGAACAGTACAGCGATTTTTCTCCAATGCATTGATGCTAAAATTATCGTTCTCACCGACCACGCATCCGCGATTCCGCGCTCGTCCCCCGCCCCCAAGCAACACGGATTGAGCTCTGCCCTCCCGAGTCTCTAATCCACAAGCTCGCTCGATCGCAGCTAAGCAATCCACGGCTCAATCGCACGAAACAGAATCGGCGTTCAGCACGAGCACTCGAGCTCGATCAACCAACAAACATCCGAATCAACGGGGAGGAAGAACTAAGAAGTAGAACTCACGGTTGCCGTGGTGGAAGGAGGAGGAGAAGAGGATCTTGTCGAGGCTCTCGTTGGCGACGTACTCGTAGACGAGCAGCCTGTCACGGTCGCCGCGCGCGCAGTGGCCGACGAGGTTGACGACGTTGCGGTGCTGCACCCGCGCCAGCAGCGCGGCCTCGTTCCGGAACTCCCGCGCGCCCTGCCGCGACTCGGCGCCCAGCACCTTCACGGCCACCTCGCGCCCGTCGTCGAGCCGGCCGCGGTACACGGGCCCGAACCCGCCCTGCCCGAGCCGGTTCTTGTCGCTGAACCCGCGCGTCGCCGACTCCAGCGCCTCGTACCGGAACGCGCGGTTCTCGCGCGCCGCGATCGCCTCCAGGTCCGCCGCCTCCTCCTTCTGCCGCCGCGCGTCGCGCCGGGAGAAGGGACGGGCCAGCCGCTCCAGAAGCTCCCGCGGCTTCATCAAAAAGACTGCGGGGGTGGAAGTGGGGGGCGCTCCGTAGAGGTGGCTTTCTCGCGCTGCGGCAGCGAGCGAGCGAGCGAGCGAGCGGGGTTGGGATTGTGCACGTACGGCGGGGCGGCGGTGGAATTTGTTGTGCCGCGAGCCCGCGACGGGGAATTCCTGGAGCGAGGCGCGTGCGCGTTGCGAGGGCTAGCGACCTCGGCAGGCGGCTCTAGCCAGCGGCGGATGGGTGGGTCTCTGCCTCTGCGTGCGTTGGCTGGAGCCGGCAACACGTGGGTACTGTAGAGTAGAGACGAGCGCAGGCGGGACAAGCAAACTACTGCGGCGAAGATTACCGTGCAGAGCCGTCGCTGTCGTGGCGAAGTCAAGGGCTCAAGGCGACTGCGCGTTGTCGGACAAGTTTCGCGTGGGTTCTACCGGGTGAGAAGAGAGCCGGACCATGATCCATTACGGCCCGGCTCTGTAATTTTGTGATTATTAGGAGAAAAATGAAGCTGCATCTGTCGCTTGGCCATGGCTGGCTGCCCCACGGCCGTTTCCCGCCGGGGAAGGTAGAGCGCGGCGCGGCTGCAGTGCCACGTCTTAGGAGTCGTTTGGAAGATCATGCTGAGGACAACGGCTCGTTTCACATTGATCGCGCTGCGACTGCAGATTGATGACCTGAAAGAAAACCAGAAAGGTGGGATGCAGACCGCTGTCTCTGTGCTCCGTATCGGCCTCGCGTTTCAGTCGAAAACCAAACCAGACGAGAGATGGGAGCATCTCGGTCGAACAGCCTGGGTGGGTCCAGCTTCATTGACCAGGACACCGACAACAGATGGTGACTCGAATTTCTGAGGCACGGACACGGGACACACACCATAAGAACCCTGGTAGGCAAGAGTTTTGACTTCACCTGGAGCTGGAGGTCGTCGTCCACGTGAGGATGCACCGCCATCGTCTTAGCAGCGGAATCCACCAGTTGCTTCAAGCCCAGGGAAGAATACATCGATCATGATGCGATCCACCAGATGATCTCGATCGTCTCATTGGAACACATGTAGTTTCAGGAACTGGACACGGAACACTTCCAAAAGTGATGATTAACAAGGTGATCGCCGAATAATACAGCGCGCCTAGCTTGCCTGTGACGTGCGCTGTAATTGGGGATTGGGGGCAGAAGCCAGGAATACCGATCTCAGGGTGACCTATCGGGACCAAGTCTGATCGGGACACAAGCGAGGGGCTCTAGGAACTGTACCCCATCCAGGAGGTATGCCAACCAGTGGCGGAACTTTGATTTCGACACAACTAGGTCCACTAATTCTCGACCTGCAGATTGTCAATACATAAAACTTCACTGAATTTTTTTTTGCACTGTTCAATACGCAATACAAATCAAACAATTCAGTGGCACCGATTCTAACGTAGTTCCTCAGGTTCACCTCGAGCTTGCTTTCACCGGCGCCAACGCAGCGGACCATGTTTTTGCCGGTAGTTCGCCTGACGCCCTCACAAGATCGCTGATTAGTTGGAGGTCTCCTGGTCTCCAGGACGCGAAAACAACATTGCCGCGCACAGCTCAGGCTGATCTAGACCGACCAAATCAGATTTGATGGACGAGAACAGTCCCAGCTCGAAGATGAAACGAATGGCAGACTGATGCTGCTGGCCCACATGACAGTCGTTTGGCTGCCTTCACCTAACGCTTGATTCGTCGTCTTCCCACCCAGCAGCGCCGCCGCCCCGGCCCCGCGGCGCTCGCCGGGCTTCGCCCCACGCGTTCCCCACCTCCTTCGTGTATCCACAAAAACAGGTCCATTTCCTGGGAGACCAATCGTCCAGCGACCCATGGCGTCTCTGGCTCCTCCCTCCCTCTCCGTCCCCACCGTCCCGCGGCGCGCGCGCCTCGCGGTGGCGCCGTTCCGGCGGCGGAGCGTGCCGCTGTTGCGGGCCAAGTTGCGGGAGATATTCATGCCGGCGCTGAGCTCGACGATGACGGAGGGAAAGATCGTCAGCTGGACGGCGGCCGAGGGCGACCGCGTCACCAAGGGCGATCCCGTGGTGGTCGTCGAGTCCGACAAGGCCGATATGGACGTGGAGACCTTCCACGACGGCATCGTTGCCGCTGTACTCGTCCCTGCCGGAGGGACAGCCCCCGTCGGCGCCCCAATCGCGCTCCTCGCTGAGTCCGAGGAGGATGTCGCGTTGGCGCGGGCACGGGCGCAGGCCCTCTCCCAAGGCCAGGGCGCAGAGCCCCCTCCTCCAGAAGCCGCCGCCCCCGCCCCCGCCCCCGCCCCCGCGGAGCCACCTGTTCCTGTGCCACTGGTCGCGCCGACGAAGGCCATCGCGACGCCTTATGCCAAGAAGCTCGCGAAGCAGCACAGGGTGGACGTCGCCGGGGTCGTTGGGACCGGGCCGCATGGCCGCGTCACGGCGGCGGACGTTGAAGCAGCTGCTGGCATCAAGCCGAAGCCAACTGTTTTTCCCCCAGCACCCCCTGCCGCTGTTGGCCCTGCACCTTCGGCGGCAACAGGGGCAGTGCTGCCACTGGTCACTGGTGCCAAGGTGGTGCCTTTCACGACAATGCAGACGGCGGTGAGCAGGAACATGGTGGAGAGTATGTCCGTACCTACGTTCCGTGTTGGATACTCCATGATCACTGATAAGCTGGACGCACTATATGAAAAGGTGCCGTTTAAATTGATCTGACAGCTTCGAACTCAGTAATTCACAGCTTGAGATGCTGTTCAATCGTTCATATGTTCAGTGATTATTGATTGTAATGGCTTTGACAGGTTAAGTCGAAGGGGGTTACAAAGACTCTGCTGCTGGTGAGGGCGGCAGCTATGGCGCTCGCCCAGCACCCTGTTGTCAATGCCAGCTGCAGGGATGGGAGGAGCTTCAGTTACAACAGTAGTGTCAACGTTGCAGTGGCTGTTGCGATCGAGGGTGGCCTTGTTACCCCTGTCTTAGAGGATGCTGATAAGGTTCGTGCTTATTGCAGCGGCTGTATTGTTTCTTAGGAAATGTAGCATCTGCTAAATGACTCCAAATATTTCCATGGCAGTTGGACATATATCTGCTAGCGCAAAAATGGAGAGTGCTGCTCAAGAAGGCGCGCACAAAACAGCTGCAACCAGCTGAATACAGCTCAGGTATGGAACATATTGCATGGTGTGCTGATAATTGTTGTTCATGAGAACTTCATTCACCTGTATATCCTATTATTTTATAGGGACGTTTTCACTGTCCAATTTGGGAATGTTTGGGGTTGATAGATTTGACGCAATCCTTCCACCTGGTCAGGTTGGTTTTCTCCTGTGGCTAATTAGTTTGTAGTACTGATAGAACCGGATTATGCAACACTGTTAACAATATCAGTTACATGTAAATGACTCAATGCAGGGGGCAATCATGGCTGTTGGAGCATCAAGACCCACTGTGGTAGCTGACAAAGATGGTTTCTTTAGTATCAAGAATGAAATGCTGGTTAGTTTCTGTGCACCATATAACTTTGCAATCTCAAGTATCAGTAACTTCAGTTATTTGCATGGAACTGGATTGAAATTTATGGTGCTTAGAACACAATATTGATTTAGTTGTACCTTCAATCATGATACAAATCCAACTGTTGTTTTAGACCCATGATTCTATGTTACTCTGGGCACAGCCCGAAGGCGAACCAGATGTTGAGTTGGTTTCTGTGATGAATTCATAGTGATGTGGTCATTAATTTGTGGTTAACTTTTCTTCCATGGTCTAGGAGTGTTACAATGCTTGACATCATTATTTTCTTACCAATGGAAATGGCATAGAAATAAAATATAAATATTTTTTTTGTTGTCTATTATCAGTAATTACTGACCTCCGATTTCTTTCAAATTGTGCTGGTTAACCTTTAAGCATTTTACTCAAGCATAGACTCAGCTTATTCAACAGTAGAAACCAGATCTGCTACTAGAGCTGATCGTGAATTACACCAAAATTGTTTTTGGACGATATTTAACCATCTTGGCATCAATATTTTCAGGTCAATGTTACTGCAGACCACAGGATTATTTATGGGGCTGATTTGGCAGCATTCCTACAAACGTTTGCAAAGATAATTGAGGATCCGTGGAGCCTCACATTGTAAAGAATAATATGATTTTCTTGATTTCCAATTGTGTGAAAGCATGAATAAGTGCGCACACTTCTGTCATACTAATAATGCAAAAGGAATCTCCTTTTAGACAATCATTTTTGTGGATAGTATGCTAGAAATTCAAGTGGATTCTGACGATGAAAAGCATAGCCTCCCTCCAGGGTACGCTTAACCCATGCTGAAATTGTCTAAGCACAACCATTCTTAAACGAGTACTATTAATATAGTCTTGCTGAGTTGTGACTAATTTAAACTTTTACCCTTTCTGAAAATAGTCTTCCCTTCAATAAGTAGGTACTGAAACATTCTCATAGCCCTAAGTATGACTTTCAGCACAAAAATGATGTAGAATTCCAACGACGAAGGGGTAAATCAAACTGTAACCTAGAAATGTTAGCAATTCTAAGTTTGGTCAAACTAGAAGAGTTTCAACTCTTACTAATAATATCTTAATAGATTAATTATTTGAAAGATCAATAATTACTTATTATGATACTTATTTTTATGATGAATCTAACACCATTTGCACTTTTATTAAACATCATAAATTTTCATATATTGATTGTCAAATTAAAAATATTTAACTTTGATCAAATCTAGAAATAGTACTACCTCCATTTACATTTTTAAGTTTGGTCAAAATCAAAGTTCTTTAACTTTGACCATTAATAATGAAGAATTTATTACATTTATCTAAATTGTTTTGAAATAAATTTTGATAATTTATAACTCTATATAAAAAATTATTTAATTTTTAAAATATTAATAGTCAAAATTAATAGAATTTGACTTTAACCAAATACAAAAATTTATATCTTGGACCGGAGGGAGTATAACATTTCTGGAGTACTAGCGACCAGAAACCAGCAAGTACAAGCATGAATAGTTAATGATTTTCATTTTTCAGTAACCTTGTCCATTTACATGTTACATGGAACCATGCACCCTATAATTACAATGTGGGAAGTTCGGATTAAGTTTGACCAAAAGCTTTCCTCTATAGCCATTCAGCAGTCAGTACTTTCATACTTTGCTGCATTTGAATAAATATGCAGAACAGTGATCTGCTCGGGCTTTTGGAGGGTTAAGTAGAGAGTGCGCAAAATTGTTGCAAAGGATAGGAATCTCCATAACCCAAGTTTCTACCACATCATCCGTGCCCCATCAATGAATCCTGCATCCGGTCTTCATACAGGCTTGCAAAACCGGAGGCAGAATGTTCAATTAGGATCGTATCAGAATGAGTTTACGAGGCCAAACGGCAGCAGAGCACTCTCCAAATTGTATATCCAACGAGTCACCACGTTCACATGATTGGGCAATCTCCATAAAGTAAACAATGGTTACTGCGATCGCTTAACCTTCCACAGCCTGCACCTTGGCACGCTTCTGCACTTCACGAATCATGCTTAAACTTGCTGCCTGGCCTTCATGAGGCAGCCATGTCTTCACAATATGGAACAAATCCCTAATGACAGAGAAGTTATCCTCACTCTGTGCAGCGACCTTTTTGTCTTTAGTCAAATGGCTATGCTTCCCATAATTGGCCTCAAAATCACACGACTTCTCATTAGCCCTTTGAAGCACAGAGGCTGGTATTCCTGGATATCAAAAGAATAACGAGTCATTTTTCTCCTGTAGAATCATATCCTAATTCCTTAGGTAAATAGGGAAGAAAACACCAATTTAATTCTCAACAAAGAGCCAAAGATAGACATATCAGCTTCGAACAAACCTGCCAATCGGGCAACATTTACACCGTAGCTTTTGGGGCATGCACCAGGAGTTAACCTATAAAGGAAAGTCACTTCTTCCAAACCTCCTTCACCCACACCTACTTCACATGCCATATGACAAAGTGATACCTGTGCAATGTTGAAACATATGAGTTAAAAGCTTGCACGATATTGAACTTACGGCAAAAAAGATATGAAACAATTACCTTGGTGTCCTTGTATTCCGCTGCTAACCTATGGTAGTGCGTTGAGAACAAGCCTAGACACTGCACATGATGAACAAGATACTCTAGAACAGACGCTCTGTTATCAGGCAGAACATTAGTGTTATCAGTGTGCACAGCAGAAAAACAAGACAACAACAGATACAAAGTATGCCCTACAACTCAATGTTTCGACTTACGCGATAGCTTGCCCATCAGAAGTTGAAGTACCCCGCCCAAGCTCATCCAAAGCCACAAGGGAATTCTTGGTAGCTGATGACTGAAGCAAAAGTTGCATGGGTAATTGATGAGAAAATACGCAAAGAGATCATGCCTTTAAAATCAGTAACTGAAAGCTTACAAGCACCGAAGCAGTCTCCATGAGTTCTACCAAGAAAGTACTCTGGCCAGCCATAATATGATCCCTAGCTCCCATGCGAACAAATATATGGTCAACAAGAGAAAGCTCAACTGACTCTGCGGGAACATCTGCTCCAATCTGGAAAACAACTTGAGATAAGTCCTCATGAACAAGCAATTTTGACAATAGACGATAAGGATGTGGAATACCTGTGCTAATATAATTGTAAGACAAACTTGGCGTAGAAGAGTTGATTTACCACCCATATTTGGGCCAGTAAGAACAATAAAGCTGGCGTTTCCTGGTCCACCTATCTTAACATCATTTGGTACAAATGAACCCTTCCCTAAAGAATCACTTTGTAGAATGGGATGGCCAAGTTTTATTGCATGGAAAATAGGATTGTCATCTGATCCATTTGATTCTTTGATTATTGGACGGCAACTTGGTCCCTCAAAATAATTACTAGCTATTGCAAGACTTATCAATACATCAAGCTCTGCAAACCAGACATGCCATTTAGAGTATAGATACAGATACACAGAATCAGGTATATTTATCAGCAGGTTATCATAATAAAAAGGCTCAGTTACTATGGTTGTTAGTAGTACAACTAGAATAATGATATACCCTTACTACTCCTGCACCAAAAAACGAGCTGTCATATTTAGCCACACTGAATTTGTGTAACTAACATCACCATATCTGGCTGCATGTGGCCATAAAAATATTTCATACCATAATTCACGCACAAGCACACATCACTTCCATGATGAAAAAAAATGGTAACCAAATACGTATTTGATGGGCACCAAGGTCTACTGCTTTCTGATTTTCGAGTTGGCACTACAGCACAACTTAAGGAATGCCCAAAAAATTTAGGAAAGCAAGTTAATTCTCAGTTTTGGTTGCTTGGGACCTTTGGAAGCACTGGAATCACTTGTCTTTAATGATGCAAGTCCAAGCATCTCAGTGGTGCAGGCGGTAGGAAATGAGTATACATGGTGCTTGGCAGGAGGCTCACAATTCCATGAGCTATACTTCCAGTCATTTGCTTGGATCCTTATCCCAATAAGGGGATCTAATTCGTTTGTTTTGGTCAATGGTGACATGATGTAATCCCTCTTTGGAGCATGTGTCTTTGGGTGTTTTAGGATGGATTTGTACCCTCTTATATTTTACTCCCTCCGGTTTTAAATTATTGACACCGTTGACTTCTAACTTCAACTTTGACCATTTGTCTTATTCAAAAAATTTGTTCAAATGTGTAAAATTTTATTATCATTAGTGGAATTTAAATCACGACTAATAATTTTTTACACATTGGAACAAATTTTTTGAATAAGACGAATGGTCAAAGTTGATGTTAAAAGTCAACGGTGTCAATAATTTAAAACCGGAGAGAGTATTCTCTTCTTAATGAATACAGTTATTTTTTGAACCTGATGAATACAGTTATTTGATGCAAAGTAATCAGTTAGCCTGCAAATTGACTTAAGGACCTTGTTGCTGGGAAGCAACTAGCAATCAAATTAAAAGAAAACATATATCTTAAAACACATGCTCCGTAAAATATAAGTATCACAGCATAAAAGAGTAAAATAAGAGTGATTGGTGTTAGTGGTATGTTCTGTTTGGTATAGGTAGATTCTGTTTTATCTCTTTCATGTATTTACCCCATAGCATGAGGAATTAGAAGCAATGAAGCATTGCTAATCCAAAGGTAGACATCAGAAAAAAAGGAAACAAGTAACATCAGAAGAAATACCAGCAACAACAGAAACCAATTGTCTCCACTCGCTGTGATGCTCAACAAATAACTGAATCAGCTTTTGAAGAATGCCTCTCAAAATAGATTCTTTTTCCGCCTCGGCCTTCGAAAGTTCTGATATTAGCTCTTTCAATTCTGGTGTCCAGTACCGGTAGAAACCCTGAAACAGAAATCTAAATAATATGTTCCAATAAATGTATAATGTGTACTTAGGTTCAAAGAGACGCTCAGTAACTTAATGCATGAGTTAATGAAGAGAAACAATGCAGAAGACAATATGGAGACCTACATACCCCATTCAGTCATTGTAAATTTGTATTAAAAACATAAAAAAAAGGTTTATGCATTTAATAAAGATCAATTTTTCCAGAAGGTATCAACTCCTGAACTAGACACTGAGGACTAATATTCAACTGATTATAAATTGCCAGCATCAACAGTAGTACTCCCTCCGTTACAAAATATAAGCATTTCTAGGTTTGACCGTTCCAAAATATAAGCATTTCTAGGTTTAGTCAAAGTCAAACTTTTATCACTTTGACCACTAATAATGAATAATTAATAATGTTTTATCATATGAAAATTATATTTTTTGGATTCATCGTGAAATAAGCTTTCATAAAAAGTATCTTTTTATATTAGAAATAATGTAATTTTCTGGATATTATTAGTAAAAGTTAAATGAATTTGACTTTATCCAAACCTAGAAATGCTTATATTTTGGAACGGAAGTAGTAGTAATTACATTTTGATTGTAAAACAATTAATATAATAGATATATATTCACAAACCGAATAATATCCATCAGCACTAATTCACTTCAAACTTGTATGAGCATTTGTATTCAAACATGATAGGAGAAGAAAAACATTCTGTTACTTTTTTTGTAGACTGCAACTCATAGTCTTCAGGAACAGAAGCTCCCAGGCTCTCAGGCACTTCTATGAGGTAAATATCCTTTCCAACATTAACATAATTAGCCTGCGCAATTGTCAACCAACTATTAGCAATCAGCAGAGATACAATTAAGAGGTGGAAACATAGACAAAGAAGCAAAAGGTGGTGCTACCGATGCATATCTCAACAGCTTCCGTTGCTCCTTCAGGTATTCTTTCAGACTGGATTCAATCTCCTCTACTGCAGCACAAGTGGCATCATATTCAGGATCGCAACCTTCACGAGGTATGATCCGACCATTGCGGTCTGCTTCTGACCAATCAAAGGCATCTCTAAAGTAGTCTAAAATGGATGATACATTTGGGAGTGCTTTGCCTGCAAAAGTTAAATGCTTGCAAGGTTATACCATCAGGCAAAGACCAATGGCCATAAACAGGTGCACCAAAGAAAGCAACGATGCCCTTTTTTAAAGAAAGCTGTCAAGTAACCTGGCGAGAGCAGCTCATTTAGTTGATATCCATCTGCACATATCAACATACTAAAAGAAAAACATGCTTGCAACATCTGCTGGCAGCCACGAAGGGCTGCAGTGAACTGTTGAAGCAGTCTCTTTGATGCATCTTCATAAAGAACAACTGATGAACTTCTCCTGTTTTCATCACTGTAAATAAAATTTAGCATGAGCCACTTGACTTAGACAAAAATCTAGATATTTCAAAGATAAAGGTGAAAAAGAAATGTAAAGTTTTGGAAATAGATATAACAAAACTAATTACTAACCACACAATGCACTATATTAAATTACCAGCTCGAGAAAAGGCGTGCAAGAAGACGCTCCATGTCAGGAAGCCGAGACAAATCCTTACGAAACTGGATAGAAGCATCACGGCCAACACCCTAAAAAGAATAATTATCAATAAAAGAAGACACTAAATGTCAACTTAGATTGAAGATTTATATATTTTTCTCTAGCGACTTGCAACCTATGGCACAGGCCAATACATAACAATAAAACTGCCTAATTTTCCACTATGAACAATATTCAAATTTCCTTTTGTTCTCATATATGACTCAGATAACTGACTTCATCCCAGGTTATTTGAAAGCCACACAAAGTAACAGAAGGAATCAATGTATTCAGAAAAATAAGTATTCTCCAATTATATTTCGATTAAAAGAAAAGGTCAAATTGAAAAAAGAAATATGGAATATCTAGGATTAAACAGTTTATGAATCATTCCAGAAATTAGCAGAAAAGTTGCAGGAAATACAAAAAACTGAAAGAATCACAACAACATTTGCTGAAGTAATAAGACAAGTGCTTTTGATCACATCCATAATAGAGTTGTCATTCTATAGTAGAATCACTTGAGACAAATGAACAATAATAAGCATCCATAACAAAGAAAATCAAAAACCATAAAACACAAACCCTGAAAGTAGTGATAGCATTTTGACGCTGCAGTATTGCACTGCGATCATACAATGGTCTTGCAATCCATCGTTTAAGCAACCTCTTTCCAAATCCAGTAACACAATGATTCAATTGTCCATATAGAGTCCTGCAAAGAATATGCATAAGTATGTTGACACAGATTTCTCAAGAAAACAGAACAGTTAGAATCAGGCATTACCCTGACAGACCACCAGTTCTCATATTTTCTAAAATATCAAGATTTTCCAGCACTGCTGCATCGAGTATCATATGCTTCCCAGCATTGTTGGTGAGACCCGAGCACGCAAGGGACTCAAATTCAGCACATGGAAGTATTTTCTCATCCAGAAGGGTTTGCCTTAAATAAAATAAAGAACCACCAAGAGCAGAAAGTGCATATGCTTTATCACCTGCTCCAATTAGCTCGTTTAATAGGTTTGGAAGACAGCCTACCCTCTTTTGTGCATCATCAAGAGCACTCAGTTTATTTGATGAGTTGTAGTACTGATATATCTCGTGGATGGTCTTTTCTGCATCCCAGAATTCCATGGATGGAAGCAACTCGTTTATTAAAGGGCACCTCGTGTTATTCTTTAATGCTTTCTCAGTTTCTGGACTCAGCATTTTGGCTGGCTTGATGATTTCCACAGGCCTCATTTCAGACAAAATTGAACATAACCCATGGCGCTCAGGACCATCTTCAAACTGAAAAGATAAAACAAACACGTATAATAGGCTGTGCAACTCACAATTTCCTGTTGGAACATTTGTCTAGTTTCTTTCTACAGTCCCAACAAAGAAAAAAACCTTCGGATCCAAGAACCAACCTGTCCTACAATAAATTTGCTTGTAGAAACATCAACTAAGCAAACACCAATGGTGCATGCCTCTTGATTCTGCGTTGGACAAACATGATAACTTTCAGTAATAGACAGGAGATATGACAGATCTGGGTTTATAAGCAGGGATTCTCCCTCTGTCAGAGTTCCTTTTGTGACCACTGCACATATTTCACGCCTCACAACCTTCAGAGTAAAGAATATCGAACACTGTCAGTTTTCTGGCACATCAAGAGAACTTCTGAAATTACAGAATAAACCATACAGGAAAAGAACATTGCTATAAAATTTGTAACCTGAATCACTGTTGAATTTAATAAATCACATTTGCATATTGTCAACATTATGGGATCTAAACGAACCTTGTCTTTTATACCCATCTCCTTACGTCGAAGTTCAAGCTGATCTGGTGTTTCAGTCTGCTCCACAACCAGAACTCGATAACCCTGCCATGCAATATTACCTATTACCAAAATGCAATAGTTTGATATTAAAGCAGGCAAAAAAAAAATATTAACCTTCTTAGCTAATTTCTCCAAATTCAATGATAAATTCTTCTCTGGGAATCCACAGTGAGGTTGTTCACCCTAAAATAACATGATTAAAAACAGTGACATTTTGGTAATACGAGAAAAAGGCTGCCTGGATTTCTATGTAATAGTAGCAGAAAGAATAAGCATAAGCTTTAGGAGAAGTTCCTGCCTTCATGTACTGAAGATCAAGCTCCTTTGCCCCAACATGTGCATCCATCTCAAATAGCTCGTAGAATTTACCCATCTATTTCAATTTCAAATTGTAGTTACTAAAAAGATAGGCATCATTAAGGTGCCCAGACAACTGGAGTAAAAGTATAAAATTACCTTAAAGAATAAAACCTTATCCATGTGTTGTGCTTTGAATTCCCACCATTGCCTCTGTTTATGAAGACTAACAGTTAGCATAAAGTTCAGATTGCACAACAGAAAATAAGGTGTACACTTCATGTGGACTTAAATACCTGTCCACCTGTCAAGCTTTTCAAAAAGTGGGAAGGCAAGTAAAGGGTTCTTGGATCGTAGTCAGGGTTTCCAATACACCTGCCTTTTGCATCTTTGCGCCCTCTACATTGGCAAAGATTGTAAAAAGTAAGAAAACGAAAAAGGATAAGAATAGCATGTATGTGCCTGCTATGATTTTTGAGAAAAGATGAGATGAAAAAGTAAACACGTTTCATTAGATAAATGAAAACAATGATAAGGTAATATTCAACACAGGTAAAAATTAACACAGCTTTAGGGGTGATTAAAGTGGGTTACAGAAAACCATTTGGGTGGACGAGTTAACAACAGGAAGGTCAGGTACATTGACACCAGCATCGTGGATGAAGAGCACACTTCTTCAAAAATGAAAATCATACTTTTTCAAGTAAGTTATGTAAAGAAAGACTAACATTATGAGCAGTATTTAACAAATCAGATTAATAATGAGCAGCACTCCTTCCTTTTAAGGTATAAAACAGAAAAAAGACTAGTTCCAACCACCAATAAATTCTGAACATTGTATTATGTCACTAGGCTATTAAAATTGTTTGATTTAACATTATGAGAAAAAAAGAGAGCATTCTAGCATTTAAAAAGCACTCACTCTCCCAGGAATTTGAACTTTTCCGCATCCCGTTGCCCAAAGCGCTCAGCCGCCTCTCCAGTAAGAGCCATGGTTGCCTTCTCTACAGTTTGCTCCCCTGTGACAGCAACAATCAAAATCAGAAACAGAACATAAACTCAACCTCATCAATAGTTTTGATAAAACTACTCACTCAGGCTACTGCTCACTGGCAGTTCTAATTCAAATTTCCCATTGGCATTAACTGCCTCAAAGCTGAAATTTTTAGCAACACCCAATGAAGCCACACATACATTTTTCCTCTTCTTTGAAACTGCTGATCCAGACGCTGATGTCAAACCAGAACCCGGTGTCGACCGAGCTGAACCGGACATCGGCACGGAGGTCCTTGTCTTTCCCTTCCGTGACCGCACCGCAACAACCTCTTCATCATCATCATCTTCGTCGTCCAGCTCCACCTCCTCAGAATCATCCTCAACGGCAGTGTCCTTCTTCCAGTCCTCGTCTTCGGTGGAATCCCCAGCACCATCGTCTTCATCCTCCATCACCACAGCCGCGGATTTTGCCTCTGACGTATCCGTCATCCTTCGGAGACGCCGCAGCTTCCTTGTCGACTGCGAAGGCGGGGTGGAATCCTCGCCGGCGGCCCACTCGAACTTCTCCTTCCCGAGGTCGACCTGCTCCTCGTCCCCGTCGTCGTACTTGACGCGGTGCTTACGGGAGCCCGCGTCGTAGGACTCGACCCTCCCGCTGTACCACGCGTCGTCCAGCGGCCAGAACACCCGCAGCCGCCTCCCCACCACCTCGGCCGCCAGCGCAGGGGCAGCCACAGCAACCGCGGCCGCGGCATCCTGCCCCGCCCTCTTCCCCTTCTTCCCCTTCTTCTCTTCCTTCGGCGGCGGCGATGGCGGCTTGAGAGGGGAAGGGGACGCCACGACGGGCTTGGGCCTCCGGCTCGCACTAGGGTTCAGCGGAGACGGCGACGGCTTGGAAGCCCCATGGTTGGGGCCGGGGGAGGGGGAGGGTGACGGGGAAGAGGAGAAGAAGGCGGTGATCTGAGCCTGCTTCCGCACGAGCGGCGAGCGGCCGTTACTGGCGCGGCGCGAAGCCATTGCAGAGGAAGCGGAAGGAATGGTCGCTGGTGTTTTTTTCCTCTCCCCCGAGTCCGAGGGTTTAGGGCTTTGGCTGGGGAATGACTCGCGGGAGGGGATTAGTAGGAAGGCGGGGGCGCGGGGGAAATGGCGCGGAGAAGTGGCGGGAAACGGAGGAAGGGGGAGGGTTGGCGGGAGGGGGGAGGGAGGGTGACACGTCAGCGGGTACCGGAGCGCGGCGAGGCCGCGGCGGCGGAACCTGGGGGAATGGAGCGAAGGTGGTCGTCCAAGGGCACTGACATGTGGGTTCGGTTGGCGAGCGTTTCACGTTCAGCTGTCCGTTTTCCGTGTAGAATTTCTTTTTTTTGCTGTGAAAAACTTTTCTGAAGGTAATGTAAGCATATTTAAATGTTTCCACTACTTTAAAGTTACCCAACTAATAAAGCATGGTACTATCTTTTTTTAGTGTGAAGGTTACCGCAAGCAAAAAAAATATATAGACATGGGGTGATTGATCAACTGTACTATGCGAGTAAATCAACCGCATTGTACCTTATCAAAATGACCACCTGTTGGCATGAATCAAGTTTCACATGCACCCACAGGCCACATCTGCGTAGTTTGGCACCGGAGAGGTTAGGGACCTTGGGGTCTGGCCGCGCGGCGAGCTAGGCTGGGTCGCCGCCGAGGAGGAAAAGCCCCAGCGAGGGCGCCGGGGCAGCCGTGAGTTGTGGGGGGAGCCGGCGTTGAGTCGTTGACGCGTCGTGGACCTGCGCCTCCATCGGGACATCTGACGGCCAGCAGGCACCCGCCCCAACCGACGCAACATCGCAGCCGACCGTCTCCGCACTCCACCCCACGAACCAGCCCGCAGTGAAGGCGAAAGGTATGTGCGGGACCCGGCATCACCGGCACACCATCAGCCACTGGCGCCATTGCTCCCCCGCCTTCATGCAACGACGGCCTACTGCCTACCCACACTCACCAGCTTCCTCGCAAAAGGAGTTTCTTTCTGCTTCCCCCTTTGTTTCCTCCCCTCCCCATCATCGCTTCCTTCTCGCTCGCGCCCGCTCAGCACACTCGCCTGTGAGTAGGAGGGGGAGAGGCTAGCTAGTTCGGTCGAAGTGTGGGAGGCCATGAAGCGGTCTCGTGCTGATCGGCAGCGGGCCATGGGTGTGGCGGCGGAGGATGCTCTTCCGGAGGAGGACCTGGAGGACCCGACCCCGGACGTGCTGGAGCTGTTCAGGCACTACGACGTGCTCTACTTCCGCGGCGCGCTCGCCGCCGCGGACTTCGCCGTCAAGTGGGGCTCCTTGTCCAAGAGCAGGTAAGAGGGTTTTCTTGGCAGGCTCGCCCTTACCTCTTGGGTGTTGATTCGTCTGCTCTAACCTTCGTCCACGCGCCATGAGGCGTGGGCGTATTCTTGTGCGCGGTTTTTGTTTGGGGGGGGGGGGGGGGGGGGGG